>VDFB02104970.1:87676-110070 GCA_007258455.2 Sequoia sempervirens | reverse complement strand
TTTGGTCATTGTTGAAATTCTAGGAAGTTGGTTCTTTGGTGGCCATGTCATTTTCGCTTGTTACATGTGGTTGGTGATTTGCTAGGTCATGAGGATTTTGGGATTGCATTATTTAATTTGTTTTTTATGTTAGACAATATAACTAATATTATGAATAGATGTAATTTATCAAATTAGATTATAGATGTAATTTATCAAATTAATCTAATTTTTAAGGTCACTTGATTTGGTTTGGGATCAAATAAAGAGCTAGATTTAGTAATAAATGTTAATTGTATTATCATTGAAAATTTCTTATTTTAAGATGAAAGAAATATAATTGTAAGTAAATGAATTTAATAAAGATAATTATTGTCTAATGAGTGAATTTAATTAAGAAATTTTAAAAAATGAGAAAATATTAAAGTAGATAAAATATTTAAAAATTTGAACTCAAATTTGAATAAGGATTAAAGCAAGGAAATCAATTGAAAAATGGAAAAAGAATAGTTTATTTCTAAATAAATAAATAATAATAAAGCATGGTGATAAGATTTTGAAGAGTAAATGGCAAGAAAAGCTGGAAAAGATAGTAAAAGCATAAAATGTGCTTTTGCACAATTGGAAACTGGTCTTGAACGGGCAACTTGTTAATTTTGTTGATTTTTGTGTTTTCAAAAGCTTATCTTGGAGGGGCTCAAGAGATTCCTATGGATCATCTTAGATATTTTTTTATTTTTACTTTTTTTGTTTTAAAAATAAATAAATAAATAAAAGAGAGGGGTGGCAGGAGGGAACTATGGATGGAATTCAAAGGAACTGGGTATGAAAGTTTGGGAAGAGAAGATAGCCAGGAAAAAAATTGAAGATGGAAAATAAAATTTGGAGGTTGGAAGAAGGAATTGTATTTAGGAAATCATTTTGAGAGAACAAGTGGTTGCGAACGGATGGTTGATCTTGGAATCAAATCTCCAATGTGGTTAAGCTTTAAGGTCTAGGTTAGTGTGATTTTGTTCTTTGTGTGACTTCTCTTTAAGGAAAATAAATTCTATTGCTCTTGTTGGTAGAAAATGAATACTAGTTGTTGGACATTGCTTGTTTGTGATTTATATGTAGTATATGAATTTGGTAGGGTATCCTTAGTTTTCGATGTCCTCAATGATCCCAGTTAATCCCATCTCATGATTTCCGGTAATCCAGCTGTTAAATACTCTTTTGGTTAGTTTTTGCAGACTTATTGAGGTTCTGTTTTGATTTACTTGTATTACTATTGGTTACATTTTAGACTTAATTAAAGCTGGGTTGTTTTCAACTTGCGTTTGTTTGGCTCTACCTTTTGTTTTGGTCTAAGGTTAAGATTGGCAATGGATGGCACGACGCTTACTCACAGCCGTCCATTTGGTACTCCAAAGTGCTTGTGGTTAAGGAATTGACACTCAGATCTTATGTAAGAAGTTAGGTATGACTAAAGTCTTGCATGATTGTCACCTCCTTTCACTCTAGTTCATTACTTTTCTGTGCGCTAAGTTGATGCCTTGTGATTTATTTTAAATACTGCTCTCTAAAGCCTTGCTACCTACCTTGATATCTGGTTTATTGCCCTTATGGTGTGGCGATATCAAGCTTTGGTCTGTAGTTGTAAATGGATGGGCCTATCCTTTGGTCTACCTTGGTTACTGTGATTCCAATAAATATGCATGACTGAAGATTACGCACTATGCTTAAGATTGTTATTTGCGCTTCTAGTTGGTATTAGATACATACCATGATGCTTGGATTTCCTTATAGAAGGATTGCAATATGATAATCAAAATTTATACTTTGTGCCTTTCTGGTATCCTGTGTTCAAATACTATGTGTTGTGCCAAATCTTGTCGGATCTGCTTGTGGTTGATAAATCAGTCATTGTTATATATATTGTGATGATGTTGTGTTTTGCCAAAAATTTAATTTATAGATCATTTGGTGATTCTTCATAAACTTGTTAACCTATCATAGTCGTGCACCTGAACATAATTGGAAGTTTAAAAGTTTAAATAATCTCTTTGATTTCATGAACATGGTAGGTTGTATAGATTTAAATAAACTCTCTGATGCTATTCACAATCTGTCAAAGTGGCAGTACTTGTATGTGGTATATATGTGGTTCTTGGTTCTTTTTATTTAGTTTAGATGAAGTTTGTTTAGTTAAAGTTTCTTTGTTATATGAAATTAAATTCTAGTAGAAAAGTTAGTGGTCTAGAAAGAAAATGTTAAGTTAACTATAGAATATAAATTGAAAGGTTATAGGATAGGAATCTTATTATCTTCCTATCTTTAGGCTTGAGTTAAATCTTAGTCTTTGATTATTCTTAATTCAATCTAACTAAATTTCTTATATTCAATTTTCTCTTTTTGACAATTTAGTTTCCATACAATGATTAGTAGAAAATTACCTTATGAAATCATTTGACATTAATCAAAAGATAGCTTATAATTATAAGAGAAGCAATCACATATATATGTATATACTTCATGCATGGGTTAAACCTTCTTTAAACTATTGCTTGCATACTTACATGGAATGAAAGATTATATCTTTTGAAAAGATCAATATACGAATGTTATGACACCATCTATTCATATGCTTGCAAACTTCAAACGTTAGAGTAGAACGTTTGCTTTGGTTCTAAAACTAAATGATTATATTAAATAATGAGAATTGGTAAACATTAGAATATTATGGAAATGATATAGTTATAGTTATGAAGAAAACATGTGTAGTAACATGTTGTTGATGGAATTAGTTTATCTTTTAAATGTTGACCTCTTATATAATTGTTTATCAGATGGTGTGTTAATTTACTTTGGGTATGTTTTAAACAATGTGTTTAGTATAGGATTTTGGGTGAAGTTGGTTAAATGGGGTGCTATTATGCAAGTTGAACTCTTCTTGAAATGGTTATTGTTTGCTTAGGAAGTTTATGGTTTGGTTGTTCATGTTGATTTAATGGGTGTCTTTTGAGTTGAGTGGTAACTTGGTTAATGTTATCGTTGTCATGGTTGATGGTTCTGATTGAGTTGTTAATGAGTTGAATTGAAAGTTCTTTGAGTAATGGGTATCATAAGAGGAGGAAATAGAGGTCTCCCTTGTATTTTTGATTTAGTTCGTATCGAAGTTGTTGATGTAGTTTGAATGGAGTTGTTGATCTTGTCTTGATGTATTCACTCATTATATTTGAATTGAAAATAGTTCTTTGAGGCCTTGCAATTATTGTTGTCAATTCTTTGATGGGGAAACCCTAGTGTAAAATTTTTGAGAGTCTTCCAGAGGCTTGTTTTTATTGTTGGTCAATGTTTCTCCTTTTATGTTCCCTTGAAGTGGCAAGTGTTTTGGTATCAGGATTTTGAAAGGGTTGTACGAGAATTGTTGAAACTTTGATTATGTATTTATAGCAAGATGGGTAATGCCTCGCATGTTTCTCTGTTGTGATCTTATGTTCTTGTTATGTTGTACAACCCTTGGATTTTGGTTTGATGTTCATTGGGTCTCTAGGGAGAGTGGCTCTTTGTGGGGGCTGGCACCTTAGGTAAGAGGAAGTGCACAGGAGAACCCACGTAAAAGTAGTTAAACAAGTGATAACCTAAAAATAGAATTTAGGGGATGGGTAGTAAAACACACAAGATAATAAATATTGGATACCTCATCTATGCATTAGGGCTATCATAGACTAATGATAGACTGAAAAGGCCATAGTCAGAAAAGTCATAATCTCATCTTCATGAGAGATTATCGGCTCCGCATGAGCTACCCTATGGTGCCAGCGCCTCAATTAGGAGGAAGAGCTAGGAGATCCATAGATGGGTGCCGGCACCTCAAGTTGGAGGAAGGGCTAGGAGATCCCATGAGAGCTATGCAATGACACTCTCCACTAGACACCCTTGTGCCTTGTTTCTTGTTGCCTCTAGAATCGTGTCTGCATGAGCTACCCTATGGTGCTAGCACTTCAAGTAGGAGGAAGAGCCCAGAGATCCATAGATGGGTGCCGGCGCCTCAAGCTGGAGGAAGGTCCAAGAGATCCCATGAGAGCTATGTGATGACACTCTCCACTTGTCACCCATTTGTCTTGCTTCCTTATTGCCTCTGGAATTGTATTCTATTTATTATTTCTGTTTGATTTGGAAGTGTTTCATGATTATCCTTTGGTTACTTGTTTATTTGTTATTGCTTTCATTTATGTGATGAGATTTATGACTTTAAGTTATTATGTTGACTCTTGAATGTTTTTTATTGTCATTGTAATCCTTGAGTTTTATGATACTTTTGTATGGCATTGAGTCTTGTGGTTCCCTGTTTGGATGTACTTGATTGAGGTCTCTTTCTTATCAGCTCCTTAGCATGGGGGGTGGGTCTTCAGACCCACGTGGTTAGGTGGAACATGCTAAGCACCCCATTGGGTCCCTAGTTGAGGATCGAGAGGTGCGGATTGGTGCTATTGCGGCGATTCCAGAGTTGTATCATTCTATCTTGTCATATGGTTCCTGCCCATATTGGGAAACTTGTTTGTATCATTGTAAGACTTGAACAATGTAAAGTAATGAAAAGGATGTGATGTAATATTTTATCATTGGTAAACCTTGTGTGGATATGGATCCATATCATATGTTATTCAAAGTGTTGTATTTATTTAAGTGAATGGTTTCTTATTGATGGTTTTATATGTATGCTTTGTCATGGATTAAATTTAGCTTTCATTCTTTATCATTGATGTATGGAATTAAGTTTCGTAATGTATCCTCGTGTACCCCAAGGGACGTAAGTGATAGTGGATTTTTTGAAATGAATGTTCACATCATAACTTAATGTGCATCTCATGTATGTTAGTCTTACTTTAATATATAAAAAAAAAAAATTGTGTGGTAATTTTGTTGCTTTAGTTGTCCTTGGGGGTTCGTGAGACGACAGTATGCTACACTTTCGCACGATATTTTTAGGGCCGATTTCGAGGGATTCTTTGATTTTTGAGACATGGGTTTTGTTCGCCATAATGTCTTCTAACTAGTTTGAAGGTTTTTAGTTCTTAAGACTTTAATAATTTTGTAGAAATACAAAAAAACTCATAAACAAGTGGCGGTGGAGGTCCTACCTGATGGACCCATGAGGAATCGTTGAGGAATCTGATGTTGGTGATGCACGAGCAGCGACAAGACTTCGCAAGCGCAAAGGCGACGATGGCTGGAGGCTCTGCAAAATTTCTTAAATGTCTGACAGTGAAAATGACCCTTTGAATGTCTATTTATAGAATTTTATGAGTTAAATTCCCATCATTAATGTGGGTACAGAAGTAGCCAAGGTTGGTCACCATGTAATTCAAAAGAGTTGATGGCAGGAATAGCAGGGTCCACAAAGCGAACGTCAGTCAAGGGTTGGTCATCTGGAAAGTTAGCAAAAAGAATGGTGATGGAAGCACGGGTTCTACACAGTGGGTGGATGTGCCAGCTAGGCCGCCACAGGGAGCGAAAGGGGGACGAAATTCCACATAAGGCGGCCCGCACTGGTAGACCCGCATTGTGTGAAGGATGGCAGTTTTAAAGTTTGAAGGAAAAATTCTAACGACCCCATGAAGGCCAAAGACTTAGAAATTTTGAGGGTGGTGAAACTTGGTCAACTTGAGATGGTGAATCTAGGACTCCTTGACCACTTAGGACCCAAAATAGGGGCATGCAAAATGAGGCGAAGGAAAAAGTGACCCGATAAAGCGAAAAGAGAGGGTCCCCATTCTAAATGGGGCGTGTGTGCTATAGGCACAACACTGCACATCTGCTACACCATCATTTTTAGACTCATAAAACATGGTTAGATCAGAAATATTGAAAATTGGTGAAATATTGAGTTCATTTGGCAATTCTACTTCATATGCATTTAACTGATTCATGTTTTCTCACAATCTAGCAAGGTCCAATCTTCTTCATTTTTAATTTATTATAAGTACCCACTAGAAACCTTTATTTTCTCAAATTAACCATCACCTCATCACCAACTTGAAATTCTTTGTATCTTCTCTTCAAATCAGCATTAGTCTTATACTAAAAATTCATTTTATGAATGTGCTCTCTTACCTATTCATGTAGCCTCTTCATGTGATCAGCAAAATCCTCTGCATCTACACTTTTCTTCTCAACTTTGTCAATAATTTTCAGATCTAAAACCACTCTTGGAATGCTTCCATAAATAATTTGGAATGGAGACTTACCTGTGCTTCTATTCACTGATTTTTTATAGGAAAATTTAGCTTGTGGTAGAATCAAATCCCACCCTTTTGGCTTGTCTCGAACTAGACATCTTAGCAAGTTTCCCAAGCTCCTATTCACAAATTCTATTTGGCCATCTAGTTTTGGATGATAGGTTGAAAAACTCTTCAAATCATTCCTAAGCTTCTTCCATAAATTCCTCCAAAAGTAGCCAAAAAACTTTGTATCTCTATATGAAATAATACTCTTCCGTAAACCATGAAGTCTCACAATCTCCCTAAAAAAAAAATCTGCAATATGAACAACATTATTAGTCTTTTTACATGGTATAAAGTGAGCCATTTTGGAAAGCCTATCGACCACCACAAATATAGAATCATGGCCTCTTTGTGTCCTTGGAAAACCAAGAACAAAATCTATGCTAATCTCCTCTCACGACCTCTCGGGTACAGGTAGTGGCTGATATAAACCAATGTTTTGACTAACTCCTTTTGCCACTTGACACACCCTTAAACCTTGCACATTTTCCTTAAATCTTGCTGAAACTGAAGCCAATAATACTTATCTCCAACAATTGTAATAGTCTTATCAAAACCAAAGTGTCCTGCAATACCTCCACTATGTTTCGCTTCTAGGAATACACAATTGGTTACCTCTAAAAAACATACCATCTTGGATCAAATAATCCAACCATTTGGTTCTATTTGCTGCAGTAGGCTCCTTACAAACCCAACTCTGTTAGACTTCCCACTCCTATGTTTCAAAACAAAAGTATAACTTTGTAAAAATTCAACCCATTTCATCTGCCTTTGACTCAACTTCCATTGACTACTCAACTAATGGAGTGCTTGGTGATCGATAAAAAAACAAATTCTTTTGGAAAAATATATTTTTTCCATTTCTTAAGTGCTTGAATGATTGCATAAAACTCTTGATCATAAACTAATACCTTTTCCTAGCATCATTTAAATTCTCACTAAAATAAGCAATAAGTTTACCTTTTTGGCTCAAAATAGCCCCAATAGCATTACCACTTGCATCACAATCTACTTGGAACACCTTGTTGAAATATGGACATGCTAAAATAGGTTGCTTTGTCAATTTATTCTTCAACAAATCAATCTTTGTTGCCCCTGTAGTCCACTTAAATTCCTTCTTATCACCCCTCACAATTTTAGTTAGTGGTGCACATATGGTACTAAAACCTTTTATGAAACTTCTATAAAAACTTGCTAACCCATGAAATGATCTCACCTCTGTTACACTCCTTGGTGTTGGCCATTCTAGAATAGCTTTCACCTTTTTTGTGTCCATCTTGATGCCTTCCCCTAAAACATCAAAGCCTAAATACATTGAATCCCTCTTCACAAAGCTGCACTTTTTGAGGTTAATCAATAACTTCTCATCTCTAAGCTTTTCAAAAACAAGCCTAATATGCATCAAATGCTCCTCTAGATTCTTACTGAACAATTAAAATGTCATCTAAATAAATGATCACAAATCTTCCCAAGAACTCTTTCAACACTTCATTCATTAACCTCATAAACATACTAGGTGCATTGGCTAGACCAAATGGCATGACTAACTACTCATACAAACCTTCCTTTGTCTTGAATTTTGTCTTCCATTCATCTCCTTCTCTGATTTGAATTTGGTGGTATCCACTCTTCAAGTCAATTTTGGAGAAGTACTCTACTCCACTCAAGCACTCCATGATATCATCCATCCTAGGTAATAGAAATTTGTACTTAATGGTAATCTTGTTTATTGCTCTGGAATCCTTCCACATCCTTTATTCTCCCCCTTTTTTTGGTGACAAAACAACAGGCACTGCACATAGGCTTAAACTCTCTTATCAAACATTTCCTCAACAATTCAACTTGTCTATTGACCTCTTCATTCTCTGTAGGTGACATTTTGTAGGCTGCCTTGTTTGGAAAAATTTCTCCTAGCACTAAGTCAATTTGGTAACTAATCTTCCTCATTGGTGGAATTCCTTCAGGCACATTATCTGAAACAATATCCTTCAACTCTTGCAACAAATTTGCAACTTCTATAGGAACTTCTTCAACATTTTCACTATTAGTCTTAGGAATCAAAGCAAAGAAAGGTCTCTCATGTTTCATACCTTCTAAAAAAATTCTTGCATCACTAAAAAAAACTCGAGCATTGTTGCAAACTTGCACTAAATCTTCTTCCAGAGGCTTCAACTTATGCTTCACTTCATCCTTGGTTATTGTGTAAGTATTGGCATGACCTTTGTGCATTGCTTTTCTATTGTACTGCCAAGGTCTTCCTAGAAGAATATGACAAGCATCCATTGAGATAATATCACATAAAAATTCATCATAATAGCCTCCTATCTTAAATTTTACATCACATTGTTCGCCGATCAAAAGCTTCTTGTCATCTTGTACCCATGCTATCTGATATGCATTCGGGTGCTTCTTCATTTCTAGCTGCAATTTTCTTTCCATTTCTTCAGACACAAGATTTTTTGTGCTCCCACTATCAATAATTACATTACATGTCTTTCCTTCACATTTGCATCTAGTCTTGAACATTTTTTTCCTTTGTGTAGGTCCATTGTCTTCATTTATCAACACTCTTCTTGTCATCAAACCTTCACCTCCTTCCGCTTCGTCTGAATGTGATGAGTATGCAACTTCTACATTTATGTTTGCTGATCTATTCTAATTTTCAGTCCTTCTTCTTGGTCTTTCCTCTTCATGAGGGAATTCATATGCTATATGACCTCCACACATGAAAAAAGTGCCTCTGAAGGTTCCTCTTCTGAAACCTCTACCCGATCTTCCTCTACCTCTTTGATTTTGATCTCTTCACCCATAAGTATCTTCATTCCTATTTTGTTTGTTGCTTCCTTGGTCTGTAATTTTCTGATTTTTCTGATTACTATCATCTCCTTTGTAAGATCTTCCTCCACTCTTTCTAGCATGGTTACTTCCTTTTTGTTTATTTTCAAATCTTTTGTTCACTCTTTCTTCAACTTTCAAGGCAACTTGATATGCATCTTCCATGGTTAGAACTCTTACCAATGCCATCTCCTCTTGAATGCTTGGTCTTAGACCATTTGTATATCTTGCAACCTTCTCTTTGGTGGCTTATGAATGCCCAATTCGGATAAGAATCCTATGGAATTCCTCAGTATACTCCTTCACTATTTTTGTTCCTTGTCTCATTCCTTGCATCTTCTTGAGTAAGTCTAACTCATAATCCACTGGTATGATTCTTCCTCTCTCCAACTGAATTTCTCTCCACCAGATTGAAGCATGTCCCTTCAATATTGTCTTGGAAAATCTTACTCTATCTGGGTCTCCAATTTCTTCAAAATTGAAATACTCTTACATATCATTTATCCAATCTATAAGTTCTTCTAGATTCAAGCTTCCATTGAAGGTAGGAACATCAATATTTGATCTTTTTCCCATTTTTGACAAAGATCTCAATAATGGGTCATTTTCAACTGCTACAATTTCTTCTCTCTATTTAGTTGTTAGGCTAGCATTCTCTTAAGCTTCTTCCTCATCACTCTCTAGTTCCCTTCTTTGTGTAAACCCTCTTCTTATTTCTTCTTGAATTACTTCCACTTGTCTTCTCAAAGCTCTGAAATCCTCATCATGGATAAAGTTTTCCATTCTTCCTCTTCCTCTACCTCTGCCATGATGAGATCCTCTCCCATCCATTTTCTCTAATATCCACAAGCTCAATCCTAGTGCAAACTGCCTCTCTTTGACAGTTTGTTCACACACTCAAGATCTTGAAGCTCTGATACCACTAATGTAGAGAGGGGATTCAACTCACAAATCCTCTCCAAATTCTCACAACACTCAATTTGAATAAAGAAAATTCAAACTAACATACAAAAATCTTCTTGCACAAGAAACCATTGATTTTCATCATTAAAAGAAATTTGAGTACAAAGGGTTTCAGTCATCAATGACCTTATATGTAGCAATTTAACTTCTTACAGGTATCAAATATGCAGGGGAATACATTCAAATGCATTCATATACTCAGTGATACAAGCTTTTGGCAACAAAATTCTATCTCCCAGCACTGAAACAACACTTGCAATTTTTGAATCTTCATCCCTGTCATTCTGAAACTTCCATGGGTTGTTTATCAATCCAACCTACAAATAACATCACAAAACAAGCCTCCAGAGAAAATCCACGCCTCCATGTCTTCTTCCTTTGAAATTTTCTTTCAAACTTCTTTCATTGCTCTCACCAATTTCTTGATTCTCCACTACTTGCATAGGAAATTAATTAAAATTAAACTATCATGCTTTCTTTCCCAAGTACTCCATACTTAGTGGCTGCAAATTCAACCTCTCCAAAGCAATTAAAGAAAAAATAAAACCATTTCTAACTACCTAGTCAAAGATAGACAATGCAATTTTAATTCCCCACTTGCAAAAATTGAAAAGCTAAAAAAAGAAAACCAGGACCTGGGTGCCCACTTCTTTGTCCCTAATTTTTAGGGGTCAATATTCAGTGCTTTAAATCCCCACTATCCATTTCCCAACGCCTTCTCTTGCATTTTGAATATTTAAATTAAATTGCTTTAAAATCTGCTTTTTGCTTTACATCCCACTAGTCAATTTGTCAAAGTTGCAAAAGATAATTAATTGACAAATTAAATTGTTTACAGATAAATAATTTTCCACCCTCAACAAGTAATCCAATCCAAAATTAATTCACCTCAACAATCCAAAATTGCTCGAATAAAAAATTTAACCTTTTTTTGTTGACACATGATTGCAAGTTACCATGGATGCTCCTACATCAATAACATTTTGTTGAATATTTTTCTTTTAATTAAGTTTTGGAGTCAAACCAATTACAATTTAGACATAGGTGCACTAAGTCCTACATAATTTTTTTTGTATTTAATGAAATTCAAATTTTTTTGTTGGAATAAGGACATCAATACCTAGTGCATAGATATTTTTCAAAAAAAAATCCACTAATTTACTATTTTTCCACATGTGTAAAACAAAGAACTTGATGTTCAATAAAACTAAAAATAAAAAATAAAAACAAAATATATTAAATTTATAATTGTTGGAAAGATCGTTTTGAGGACTATAGTTCTCCAACTTGGTTTATCAAGTTGACTCCATTTGTACCTCTAGACTAATCTTCAAAAGTAAAAAAAAAAAAAAAGCATTAATTTTGAAGTGAAAGGGCAAGTTGAAAAAAAAGGTCATCATTCAAAGGGGTCTTCGAATGAATACCCTCGATATAACGTTTAAAAAGGTGAAACAATTAATATGGTAAAAACATTCTATTAAACACCTTCAAGTGAAGGGGTACATGTTCGAGCTAAGCATGTTCATTCGAAAGTGTTAGTTCATTCTAAGGCATTTCTAATGTGTTTTTGGGAAACCTCCAACTTTTGTTTGTCAAAAAAATTGTAACCCATTGTTGTGGGTTCACCCAAGGTATATAAATCAGAAAGGAAGTGTTGAAACTCCCTTAGAATCAAATCAACCTCCCTCAAATTCCTCAAACACCCATCTTGAATATAATCAACAACCCAATAGCCAAAAGTTCTGACGCATACATCTTTTAGAGATTGAGCCCAAGGAAGGTCCCTAAGTGGGAGGTTTCCACATCACACATCATCCTAGAACTTAATCAAGCTTCCATTACTAAAAATCCAATAGGAACCTCTACGAATGATATACCTAGTGTAGACATCCAAATTTGGACAATTCTTAATTTATCCAAATTTATCACTTTTCGCCTTAAACATCCTCTTATCCGAGTTAATTAAGTAATATTACTATTATTTAATTAATATCTTTAATTCTGCTAAATCCCTAAGGTATTTAATTAATAATTAAATACCTTACCCTCCTTAATCCTCTTTTCATCAAATAAATTAAATAAATATTACATTTATTTAATTCCTCACATGTCATTTTCATCTAATCCTAATTCATTTCCTAATCTCTTCATTAAGGATGTGCACATGCCTAATCCTTGATTAGGATGTGTCACATCCTCCAACTTTTGCAAGTTGGCTTTTAATCCTAACCCCTAATTATCCTCTAATTAACAATTAATTGCCTAATCATTCTCCAAGGAATTTTTAATTCCTTTTTATTCTTCCTAGATTTTCCTCTTTTATATGTGAATTTTTAATTCACATTCCATCCTTCCAAGGCTTCTAGAACCTTGGACTTGTCACAATCTCCACATGTGACCAACCTGGACTTGTCACAATCTCCACATGTGACCAACCTTGGACTTGTCACAATCTCCACATGTGACCAAGTCCCACCTTTTGGAGCCCACCTTTTATCCTCTAGATCATCCTAGGAATGTGAATTTTTAATTCACATTTATCCCCCCAACCACCTTTCTTTTCCCATGTAGATTTTGAGGAATTCCAAAATTTCTCAAAAGTCCCTTTCACTCCCACTTGGGGACAAGAGAATCCCTTTTAAGGAAATCTCCCACTCCCCAAGGTGCATGTCCTTCCTCCACCTCATGTACCTTCTGATAACCCTTCACTTACACCCTCATATCCCCTTTATCCACTTCACCTTTCTCCACATGTCAAGATGTGAGGGCTTCTGGGTTCTCAACCCACCATAGCCCTTCATCTTGACCTTGTTGGATCAATCTTGACCATTGAATTCTCTAGAGAATTCAAGATCCTCTATAAATACCCCCTCCTCAAGGGCATTTACAACACTTTCAGAACCTTATGCTGCCAATTTTGATTTGAGCAACTACATGCTGCCAATTTGAATCCTCAATCCTCTACCATCATCTAGCCATCTTTTTAATCATTTGCACCTCTAATCTTGCATTTAGCCATTCAATCAATCATCTAAGGAGCACACAAAATCATTCCAAGCAAGGGCCAATCAAGGAGAAATCAACAGCAGGGAAGGTGAAATCGTTTGTGTCTTATTTTGTCCATTTTCCTTATTATTTATCACTCTTTTGGCTAATCTTGAGGTGTCCTTGGTATTTTCTCATTTTTACATTTCTTAGTTATTTTACACATTTAGAGAGGGATAGAATATCAAGGTATACACCTAGTATAAATAATATTTCTCTAGAACCAAGAACCCTCTAGAAGCTAATCAACATCCAAAATCTCCCTAAAGTTACTATACACAAAAAATACTTATTCTTTAGGATAGTCGAACATGCAGTTTCATCATAAATGAGCCTCCAAGCAATCTTCACCAATAGGTCATTATTGAATTCTTTAATTTTATTAATATCTAGACCTCCCAACTTCTTTGGTTTGCACACTTGATCCCAAGCCACCAGAGGAATTCTTTTTCTTTCCTTAGTTCCTACCCAAAGGAACCTCTTTTGAATTTGATCAAAATTATCCACATATTTTCTCAAAACTTCAAAAAAACTCATAGCATAGACTGGTAAATTTTGAAGAGTTTCTTTAATAAGTTGAACCTTACTAGCTTGGCTAAGAAAATATCCCTTCCATCCAACCAATTTTAAATGAAATCTATCAAGAAACCCTAACCAGAAAGAATCAAGTATCTTATTTAGACAACGTGGATAACCCAAATAGGAAGAAGGAAAACTTCCCACATTACACTGAAGGATGTTGGCAAGAGACATTGCAAATTTTTTTTGTTGTCATTGATGGAAACCCTAGTCGGTGATTGGATCCGCACATCATCATTTGCTCATACTGGCAGACATATTGAAGACAATCAAGGAAGAACAAAGCATCCAACAATTTTGTGTTCATCGATTCACATGCAAATTTTTTGTTGTTATTTTGAGTTGTGGATCTCATGGGAGGTTGATCAATGTATGTCTTGTGTTATCCAAAAATCTCAGTGCCTCATATCAAGTTGTGTGCAATTATGGAGATCTGGTTGGATATCTTTATGTTCATCAGTGTTTGGTGGCCAACCCAGTTGATATAATGTGCCGCGGATATTCAAGGAGTGTTTACTCAAATGTTTTTGTGTTAGAGCATTTTGATTTGGGTCCGAGCTAAGTTGTGGTCAACCGTTGTGGATGTGCATTGAATATTATTCATGATTTGAGTCATCAGTTGTAAATATTTTTAAGTTTTATTGAACCTGACATGTTGCGATTAAATTCTTAGTCACGGATATATAAATGATCAATTATATCATTTTGGTGTGTCAATAAGGTGTGTCGATGTGTGTTGCAAATATCAGAAGAGTGATTGAGCGATTATGCATAGTTTCACTTGTGCATTAAAGATTTTGTGATGTGAGTTAGAGCAGAGCAAAGAAGAAGTGTAGAATCAGCCAGAAGGATGGAAGATCGACTATTGAGCCTAATCGGAACTGTAATCAAGCATTTGTAGACAACTCTCTAGTTCATTCTTTTGGATCTAATCCAAATCTTTGCAAGGCAGTGTGCCTTTCTATTTTGAGCAGTGAGCTCTAGGCAGTGCGCCTGAATGCAAGTACATTCCCACATTGTAACCTTCCTTTTGAGTATAATCAGATCATATTGTGGATTGGCCATCCACCGTGGTTTTTCCCCTAATAGGGTTTCCACATAAAAATCCTTGTGTTATGGTTTTGTGGTTGTTTGCTTTTTTTCATGCATATTTCTTTTGGTTGAATGTGTTAAGTGGGTTAAAGATCAGAATAATAAATTTAATTTTTGTAGAACACTGATTCACCCCCCCTCTCAGTGTTGCTTGTTTCCAACAAAGGATACCAAAAAACTTCAACTGAAGTTGATCAGGCGTGTTCAGGAAAAAATGTTACTCTTAAGGAGGCTAATTTGTTGACCTAACACCTTCTCATAGCCCAATAGAATGGATTTTAACTTCTTGGATTCTTTTACCGAAGCATCCCCCATAATAATTGTACCATCAACAAATTGTTGATGGGAGCAAGGAGGAAAAAGAGACAGTGAAAAAATTCCTTTAAGAGAACCCCCATTAACCTCAACTTGAATAAATTTTCCCAAAGCTTCCACCATAATGATAAAAAGAAATGGAGAGATCAGATCCCCATGTCTTATCCCTCTAGAACTTTTAAAGAATTCAGAAGGATAACCATTAATCAACACTGAGAAATGAGGGGAGGAGATAAGATGGACAATTAAATCAACAAATTTGCTGCTAAAACCAAAACTCACCTTGGTACATTGGTTAAAAAGTTTTAATTAACTTGATCATAGGCTTTAACAAGGTCCAGTTTTAAAAAGAAACCAGCCTTATTCACCAATAGAGAGTGAATAATTTCGTGAACATAAATAACAAAGTCTAAAATTTGTCTTCCGTAGACAAACCCATTATGTTGACTAGAGACTAACTTAGGAAGAATAAACTATAATATGACTGCAAGGACCTTACAAAAGATCTTATAAATTGAATTACAAAAGCTAATAGGCCTGAAATTCCCAAAGGCCTTAGCACCAAGATACTTTGACACTAGGACAAGAAAGGTTAAGTTTAGTTCTTTTAGCAAATCTCTACTTCCAAAAAATTCCTTAGTTGCATTTACATTATCCTTTGCCACAATATCCCAAAAGGCTTGGAAAAATAAAAGATGGAAGCTATTTGGTCCCGAGGCCTTATTCCCTTCAAACAAAATATAGCCAATCTAATTTCTTCCTCTGAAGGGATACAAGTTAAGTGTGTTTTTTTTCCTTGGAAACAATTTTTTGGATACCCCCAAAAACTAATTTTCACTTACCCAATCATAGACTTAATCATTGGCTAAAATATTGGAAAAGAAATTCACTTACTCCTTTAAGGACAGAGAATAATGGACCTAACTTTGCAATTTGAAATAACATTAATAATATTATTAGTGACCTCAAAAGAAACCACTTTACCTTTAGTGGAGTTTCTTAGGCAAGAGGGTTTGTTGATGACTAACTGAGAGGATTTGGATATTTGGATGTCTTTCGTATGCCTATCATTTAGCTCAATTGAGGGATTGGGAGGCAAGTCACTCACTATAACACCTTGCAATAATAATTTTGTTGATGTGAAGAGTTATATATTCATTTGAGAGTTTGGGGAGGACAAGGAGTGATCAAGGTTAGCATAAAAAAATGTTGGATGGGGATAGTCAACATTTTGGTGTCAAATTGAGAAGCCAAGGGGTGCATGGAATGTCATACTAGGTGGTGAGAGCACAATGACTTAGATGAATCCTCCATGTGATTGATTTCCTCACGATTTTATAAATTAACAATGATAGACTATCTCATCTTTTTCTTCATTATTGATGCCCTAAGATTGAAGTAGGAACCTATAGGATCATTTTCATTTGTCTTAGATTGTACCATTAAAATGAAAGACATCATTACATAAGAGACGAGATTTGTCTTAATTATAAAGCTCCATCTTTCTCACCTTTTTTCTCAATTTTAAATATTTTTCTTCCCATAACTTAAAAAATTTATAACACCTACTCCTAACAATAATATACCCACAATATAAGTAAAAACAAAATTAACAATATCTTATGCAAATGTGAAGCAAATTCAAAGGGGACAAGCTAATCTCCCAAAAAAACTGCATGTCTTAGACATGATAACATAATACTCCATCCCCCATACGATGGAATCCACACGAGATAAAATTGACGGACAGATGCTAACGCATGTTTAAGCACATGCCATCACCTGTCTCGTCGCCGAAAAAACATGGCACACCGACAGGTTTTAAAAACATGTTTTAAAAAAAGATTTGAAAATAAAAAAGCTACCATTTCAGCTTTTGAAGGTTGTTGGGGAGCTCGAAAGCGATTGTAGGTGTTTGAAGCTATGACATCCATCTCCATTCGAAGATGCATGTGAGGCGTGAGAAACTAGCTAGCAGGTATGTATATCTACTAGGAATATGTGTTGTTTTACCATTCTACATAGGGATTGTGAAGAATTTAACAGGTATTTGTTGCGAAAAGGGGAATTTGATACTAAGATGCAAAGTTGTTTATGTGCTTTTCTGTTGAGGGTTTGTAAAATTTGTGTTTTTAATGTTCACACCAGAACTATTTCAAACTATTTGAGGAAGCATAATGAAATAACTCACAACTCAACTGTAACATTGCTATTTTCAACATTCGCATTTTGAAGGTTGCTCTGGAGCTCGCAAGGGAGTTGTAGGCGTTCGGAGGTCAAAGTAGAGTGACCAATCTCCCTACCAAAACGCATGTGACAAGGACGAACAACTAGCTAGCAGGTATGTATATTCATAAATATATGTTGTTTTGTCATCCTTCCTAGGGACTATGAAGGATTGAATGGGTATTCGTTGTGAAAGGGGTATTCATTGATGGGTTTCCATGGGTTTTCATTGTGAAAAAGGGGTTTTTATTTGATATGCAAAGTTGTTTATGTGCTTTTATGTTGAGGCTTTTTAATTTTTTTGATTTTAACATTCTCTCCATAACTATCTCAAATTAGGAAAACTATCCAAATTGAGCCGAGGGGTGACAAACTAATTTGGTTGTTACATGTTGAGTTATGAATGTCTTCATCCAAATAGGAGGTTTGAAAACACGCGTTGTCGTTTGTCAATTGCACTTAATGGCATAAAACCAAGCTTCAAAGTAGACAGTTAAACTTGCAAAGACTGCTTGATATAAGAAATTGCATGCTTCATAACACAATGTGTTTGTCAACCTCCAGATTACAACAATAACTACCAAATCATCCAAATTATAATAATATTTTTATAAAACTATTATACATTTAACTGAATATTAATATTTTTAAATTAGGGTTTTTAAATTTAATTGTATAATTTTATTTGTATTAATGTTTTGAATCATAATTAGTGATCTATCATTATGATGGGGAAATGATTTAATATTTAAAATCACACTTTCTTTTGTCATTCTAATAATTGATCAGAAAGTGATCTAAAATATTGATAGAGAGTTCAATAGAAAGTGAACTACAACTCAAAACATGCAATGTGTTTTGCAAAGTGTGTACTCTAAAGGTTGCCCTATTAAATAAAGTGCAATTCAATCAAAACAACATGTCTTGAAAGCTCCTATTTATTATAAGATATCCATGACTATATGTATGTTTGTCTACATTCAAAATAATAACAAATTTGATAATTGTGTGTTAGGTATGATAAATTCTAGGTTTCAAAACACATGTTTAGTAACTTGCATTTGATAGGGCATCCAAAACACACCTCATGTTTTGTATCCTCTAACGAGGAGAAGTGTATTGTATTTTCCCAATTCCAACAATAATGGTCTTGTTGCTATTAAAAATACAAATATTTATACACACAAATCAAAAGCACGGGGGTTAGGGCATCATTGTGAACTGTAGGTTAAAACACAATGTGTGTTTTGCACAATGTGTACTTTGAAGATTGCCCTATTATATAAAGTGCAGGTATATAAGACATCCATAACTATACATATGTATGTATACATTTGAAATAACACCACCATTTAACAACTATGTGTTTACAATGTCAAATTGCAGCTTTCAAAACATGGTGTGTTTTGTAACTTGCATTTGATAGGGTATCCAAACACTCAATGTTTTGTGGCATTGTCTATCCAGCCATCAGGATGCACCTAATGGCTGTACCCCAGATGCATGTTAGTGTTGTCATGATCAGCCCATTCCGTCCATTTTGTATAACGTTCAAAGTATGGGGAAAAACAAGTTACGACAAGGTTAGAATATTTATTAACTTGCCTTAGTTTACCGCAACGGCTGAAATACTTATTAACTCAAATTCTTTCCAAAACACACTTACTTATATTATATGGATGAAGTTATATTATACTTCTATATTTATACTATAAATTTTATATTATTACTATAATACATACAATATTATAATTATATAATATAATATAATATTATTTATTTATATTATTATAACTATAAAAATATATTATAGTTAATAAATATAATATTTAAAACTATTATAATATATATATATTTGATAGATAGATAGTTGTTATGAGGGGCAGCACCCAAGAGGTTTTATTAAACATAGGAAATAAATTACAAAAGGCCTTAAAGGCCAAGAAAGAAAGAAGAACATAGCACTAAAAGATGCCTAATGAAGGAAGAGAAGACTGAGAGGAACAAGGAGGAAAACAAATACAGAAAACCACAAACTTTAGGCCCCAAAGGAGGCAAGAGACAAAGCAAAGAGAAAAACAGAAAACTCCAAACTTCAATCCCAAGAGGGACTAGACTTTACTAGCCTGTTGTGACAGCAGAGCCTCCATAGTCCACTAAGACCCTGCCGCCACCACATCCAAACCTTCAAACAAAGTTTCTCAGCATCAAATTTTCTTCCCTTTTTTTTCCTAGTCCCGCAGTCATGTTTAGATTTATTGCTAACCATTTGTCCAAGCCCAAGAGGCTAAGAGGAAGCGAGAACAAAATCCTATTCGAAGGTATCAAAATCATCATAATTTCCAAAGTCTTCAACATTCTCCTCCAAGTCATCCATAAAAGGATAAGTTCCCTTAGAATCAGAATCATCTTCCACTGGAATGAGTGGAAGAGCAACATCATTGCTGGAGTCGGGGGTGGCATGAGGAGGAGAAGAAGACATAACAGGAGGAACAGACTCAGCCACAAGAATAGAAGAAGAGAAGAACTTTTCATGGCTACACCAGGTGAAATCAACATTAGGAGAGCTAGACTTTCTCATCCATTTTTTGAGTCTGATGTAACACGAACCAGAGAGACGCTTGGTGGTGCAGGCCTCAACTTTATGGCCTAAGTTGTTGTAGTGAAAACATCTAAAGGGAAGCCCCTCGAAATTCAGGTACTGAGTCCAAATGTTGAAAAAAGAGTGAATGCGAATGGAGTGAGTAAGCAGCTTGGAGATATCCACCATGGCACAATCTCTTATAAACCTGCGAGAAAAATCAAACACCTCTAACTCCAACCTGACAAAAACTCCAACTTGATTAATCATCATTTTAATGAGGTCCAAAGACCACAACACCGGGGGAAAATTGTAGAGTATGATCCACATAGGAATATCAGTAATCACGGTAGTGGCAGGATCGAAAAAAGGGGTCCAAGAAGACACAAAAATTCCAGAATTACCATAAAGCCAAGGACCATTAAGCTTCACGAAGTCGCAGTCCGCAGCCGAGTTGAAAGTGGTCAGGAAAAAGCCAAAATCCAATGGTTCAAACAAAGGGGGGGAAGATTGTCCCAAGTCCATTTAGCCCATTCCAAAAGCGAATCCAATGACGGGCGGCTGCACATGAATCGCAAGACCAGAGAACGAACACCAAGGTTGGCTGAAATCACACTGATGTGGTCCTCAGGTAAGTGGAGAGCCGCCAGCTCCTTGGAGAAAGCTACCACCGCATCACCAACAGAGAGAGAAGAACCCTCCGAACACTGACCCTGCTCTAGAATAGCAACAGATATTGGCGGCGACACAGGAGGAGGCGGGCTAGGGTTTTCCTTCAAAATATTAGCCAAGCAAAAGGAACTACATTCGTGATAGGGATTCGCCTTGTTCTTACACCTAGCCATGATTACGTGATCCAGAGGAAGGGAATCCACCGCTTCCGCCGGCGTCGAGTCCAGAACTGACTGCATAGGATTAAGGTCCGGACAAGGGGAGGGCAGAGAGTGAGAACCAGAAGCGGAACGAAGGGCATACCGGCTCCTACCATTCCCAACCGCCGAACGCCCAACTCGCAGCCTATCTGACAAAGTCATCCTACCTCTGTTTGACGCCTTTGCCCTCACGCCAAACCGCAGTGTCGTCTCTTCCCCTCCAACATCTACAACATCGCCCGCAGCAGACCGCGGGGAAGCCTCGCACATATTCGCATGATTAATATATATTTTTACTTATAATTTGTAAATTATATTTATTATATTATTATGGATAGAATATTATATGTTATTTGTATTATATTATATTATATTATATTATATAATAAATAATAGTATAGATATGAATATAATATAATATACTATAATATATGTCATATTATTATTACATATAATTTATACTCTTTTATATTATTATAAATATAATATTATACTTAATATAAATATAATAGTATATAATATTATATCTATATTATATAATAATATTAATATATTATAAATAATATAATAACTTAAATATTTGGGGGAGATAATCTTCACATTAATTCATTGAATCCAAATAAATATATTTATAATATATAATGTTTATTTTTATATTTACTAATTAAATATATTTATAATATATAATGTTTATTTTTATATTTATATTAGTAATGCAAATCATTTTTATATATAATATTAATATCTATACTATTATTTATTATATTCTATAAAATAATATAATATAAAAATAACATATATATGTATATGTATATATATAATATTATAATATATTATAAATTATATATAATTATAAAATAACATATATTATAGTATAATATATTATATTTATATTTATATTATTATTTATTACATTATTTAATATAATACTATATAATATAATATAATACAAATAATATAATAAATATATATATTACAAATTATAAGTAAAAATATATATTAATTATAATATATATGATATATTATTATATTTATTAACTATAATACATTTTATAATTATAATAATATAAATAAATATATTTATAGTATAAATATAGAAATATAATATAACTTCATCCATCTAATATAGGTAATAAGTATTCCAGTCGTTGCCCTAAACTAATGCGAGATAATAAGTATTCTAACCTTGTTATAAACTATACTAATGTGAGATAATAAGTATTCTAACCTTGTTATAAACTATTTTTCCCAATACTGTGTACGGTGTATAGAATGGACAAAATAGACTGACAATGGCAACACTAACAGGTATCTAGGGTGTGGCCATTAGGTGCATCCTGATGGATGGATAGCCAGTGCCATGTTTTGAATCCTCGACCAAGGATAAGTGTTTTGTTTTCCGAGTGTAGCATTACTCGTTTTGTTTCTATTAATACTACAGACCTCTATATAGACAAATCCCAAAACCACAAGGGTTGGGATAATTCTGAACTGTAGGTTAAAAGACGTAATGTGTTTTGTAGTCTACCATTTTTTATAGCATGCAACATGTGCAATATTGAGTGTGTGCAATTTACCTTATGTTATAAATTGTAGCTTAAATAAGACACCGTCTTTTCAAACCTCCTAAATTGTTTT
>VDFB02104970.1:0-87576 GCA_007258455.2 Sequoia sempervirens | reverse complement strand
GAGCCCTTCTGTCAATTCACCAATTGAGCTATGGCAAGTGGCAAGCCCTTCTACTAGTTCTCAAACCAAGCTTTGGAATGTGCCTCACTTCTCCCCGCAAACTATCACTCTCCAGCAAAAGCAAATGCTCGGGCCTATCAGAATTACCTATCCATATTCCCTACCTTATGGTGCTCCTTTCGCAGGCGGACTAGTTTAGTCGCCAGCCAAATCCATGGCGCAGATTGATTGCGGAAAGGAAGCACGTGCAAGTAAAATACAAAAGTGCAAGGAAAAGGATGACAATGCTTTTGCGGAGCCAAAAATACAAACTCTTTATGATGAAACCCGACAAGAGCTGAAGTTTGCAACCATGTACCCAAGAGTAACCAAACCGCAGGGGGAGATGTGCCCAGAAACTATGAAATATATGCGGTAGGGCTTGACATGAAGGTGGCCCAACTGCAAGATAAGGTTGAGATTATGGAGGAAACACAATAGGTGGTCACCTCTGACTTCCTTAAAACTGGTCGCCAGCTAAAGAAAAAGGATGAGCAACTTAAAGCAGTAAAGGAAAGGGCTAAATTTTTGGAGAAAAAAGAGAAATCCCTAGAGGTGAATGTTGCACATATGACAAAAAGGGCACTGGCAACAGAGAATGAGAAGAACATAATTTAGGGTGAACTTGCGAAGGTTCAGACTATCAACCCTACTATGGTAAATGAGTTGTGTACTAAGAATTAGGAGGCAGAGCAGAATTTACAGCTAAAGAATGAAGAGCTGGAGTGGCTTCACCTTGAGTATAGTCAAGGAATAACATAAAAGAATGAGGCTTTGGAGTACCAGCAAGCTCAATATGAGCAGAAGTTACAAGAAAAAGAGGTTGAATTTGAGGGTCTAAAGGCTCAATTAGAACAAGAGCTTCAAGAGACAAAGTCCTCTCTAGACATGCATTTAGCAAATCACTCCTGAGCTGAGAAAAATTGGAATAAAGAAATGAGAAGCTCTGCAGAGTAACTAGCGTCTAAGAAGAGGAAAAGGGTAGAGTTGGTTGAGGCCATTAACTCAAAAGACGTAGAGATCACTTCTCTTAAAAGCTCTCTCTTGTCTTCTCCTACACAACTGGATATTACTCTGTTGGTTAGGCAATTGAACATTTCTCACTGGGAAAAAATTAAAACTTTTTGCCTAGCACTGCAGCCCACCCTCTGATTCATCGCCAAAGTATCAAAGTTGAGCTAGGAGGCTCATGATATGATTGAGTAGTTCCCATGGTTTATCTTGGAAAAGGTTATGGAAGAAAAAGATCTGCTCACCGAGCTATACTCAGTCTCTAATGAAGACCTTGCCAACGAAGGGATTGAGGATCAGGATGCAGCTACCTAGATAGCAAATGAGTTTATCCATTGCCACTCTGCCTTCCAGCACACTAAAGTAGCCATGGCTACTCTGAGCAAGACAATGGAAAACATGCAGGAGAGTTTCTCCAAGTTGAATAGGATGGGTTTTCTGTCCCCGATCCTTGAGAATGGTTCTATTCCTATGATTGAGCAGATTGCAGAAAGAATTGAAGAGAAGGAGAATGATCTGGATGCTTTCAAGGATTTCAGTCATCCTCCCACCGCAACCAACATTGACGGAATTATTCATCTGCTTGCACAGCTATTGTTTCATTGTGAAGCAGGGGCCAGTTTACCTAATGCGCTACCTCATAAAAAAATGATTGATCTAAGCGGAGCACAGGAAAATTTGCACAACATAGTAAGGCCATCTGAGGATGAATGGTCACCTCTGTAGGAAACTCTTTCCAATCTTTGATTCTGTTACCTAATGAAATGGTGCTCTAGTTTGTAAACCAGAGAAATTTTGTGTTCTCCATTCCTCAAGCGAAACACCCCTGATAGTCACAAAAAGTTGTGAATAAATATTCAACGAGCTCCCTTCGGGTATATTTTACTCTAAGTATCGGCCTGCGCATCACAGAAAATCCACTTGGCCTTTTGTTAAGGTCCGATTTCCTCTCCACGTGTTTTCTTTGCGCACCTTGAGGGTTTCCCTTCCTTTGCATCTCAGGAATCCCTGCTATATTTCCACGTGTCGTAGCTGAGGGCCATTTTTTGGTCGTTCCTTTTTGCTTCTTCATCAGGCTCCACTCAAGTGTCACGAAGCTTTCATTCCTAAAGAAATTTGGTGGGCCCCACAATTATTGTCTGGGATGCACTCTTGCTACATGTCTACTCTTCGCAAATCTTTCAGCAAGAGGATGAAACAACGACCGTGGGCAGCGAAATGCTGCCACGCATCTCTTTTGTGCCCAGCTGGTGATCATTTCCTCCACTTTTGGATAGAGCTCTACACACTCAACACATGTAGCCTTGGCGCAAGTCTTCAGCGGTGAGAGATAAAGGTTCACACAGGCAGTGAAATGTTGCCACATGCTTATTCGGAGGATCTCGTATTCGGGCAATGAATCAGGTGAACCAAATGTTGTGATTGGCCACCGCATGTCATAATAATTTGCACGAGATGGTGACACTTGTCTATTTTAACCTTGTCAGGACCACCTCCATCATCAGCAATTTTGGTTGATTCGGCTAAGATATCTAATTGGTAGAAGTTCGACATTCTTTTGGCCAAAAGGTTTAAGAACTACTTGTCTTATGAATGTTTAAAGTGTTCTTTATTAGGTCTGGGCCGACCTAATTTGTGGATGATACATTTTATTTAGCGTGCCAAAAATATTTTTGAATTGGGATGACAAGTCACTTTGAATTTTGTGTGTTCACATTCAATTAGGTCGGCCTAATTGATGAAGCAAGATATAGTTGTATATATTTATAAAACAAGTGTGTGTGTGTGATGGATAGAAGTAGTAGTATGTGTGAACAGTAATGTGAGCTATGCAACAAGTGTTATAGTGTGAAGTTATTGATAATTATTGTATACCTGCAACTGGAGTAGGATTTTGGTTTTCCAAAGCTTAACCAGAACTGATCTCAGCACTTTGAAGGTGTACTTCTTTAGTTCATCTCTTGGCAATGATCCATACTTTTGTATCTTGGCAGTAAGCCATTTTGTATTCAGGTTGTGAGCCTTTCAAGGACAGTGTGTCCTAGCAGTGAACCTTGTAATATCTTGTAACCAGTTATAATTTATTGTGAGTTAATCCTCACTATGGTTTTTCCCATTTTGGGTTTTCCACATAAAAATCTTGGTGTCAATGTGTTATGAGATTTTATGATTCCTTTTATGTTTTGGTTTATTGTTGTAGTTAGATATGCATTAATAATTAGATGGTTAGCAATTAATTGTGTTATTATAATACTGATTAACCCCCCCTCTCAGTATTTAGTGTATTCAACAATTGGTATCAGAGCTCAGTTCCTCTAAAGAAGTCTTACAGCTTGAGGAAGGTTCTGGAATTTGAATACATGGCTAACAAAAGCTATCATGTTCCTTTGGAAGAAAACTCTGCATCTAAAGAAATCAATGTTTCCCTTGAAGAATTGGACAAAAGTGAAGATGAGAAAGAAACTTTGAAAGGGAACTTGAAGGAAGCAAAATGAATGCATTAGAAAATTAAGAGAACAAATCAAAAAGTTTAAATAAAGGCATATAGAGGTCAATGATCAGTTGAAAAAGGCTAATGAAGACATTACTGGATTGAAAGTACAAGTGGAAGAACATAAAAGAGTTGAAGAATACCAGAAAGCTAAAATTTAGAATAAAATTGATGAATGCAAAAAGCTTGAACAGGAAGTAGTAACTCTAAGATCTGATCTGGAAAAAGCAAAATCCCATGAAGAAAAATTCAAAACAAGTTCTACAAGGCTTAATGAGCTAATTGAATTTCAAAAACCTTCCAAGGATAAAGGAAGTCTAGGACTTGAAGAAGGACAAAGCTCAAAGGAAAACTCAAGGCAATAATAAACAGATCAAGAATCAAAGGAGCAATACCAGAAGGATTCTTATTTGACAACCTAATCCTCAAAGGTACCCATCTTTTAATGTTTTTTTTCTCATGCAATAAATTCGGTTATAGAGCAACAAAATGTAGAAGTAGAATGAACCATAATAGAATGAATCAGAATGTTGGATTCTTTGTTGGACAATGCTTTGCCTACAATAAGTTTTGGCATAGAGCTATCGAGTGTAGAAGCCAGATAATGTTGAACAGATTCAATGCTAGTAGAAGGATTTAGTCTTTTCAAGTATACTGCTATACATGTAATATCTTTGGACATAAGGCTAATCAGTGCAGATCAAGGATAAATGAAAATCAATTTGGTCAAAAACAAGTTGTGTGCTACACCTGTAACAAACCAGGACATATCTCAAAATTATGTAGAAGCAAAATTGGAAAGAAACCTAATCTGGAACAAAAGAACAAACCTGTGAACAAAGTGGATCCTACAAAGGTGAGAAAAGAAATGAAAAGGATTTGGAGGAAAAAGGAAGAACCTGAGAAAAAAGATGAATTAAATGCATCTGTACCTGCACCTAGTATAGTTACCTCTTCTAAAAACATAACCCAGTAGTGGCTTCAGGGGGAGCAGTTACAGAGAAATCTAAAAATCCCTCATTATATGAGGTGTTAAGTAGCAACATGAGGATATATGTTGAAATCTATCATTCTGAAGATGTTGAAGAAATCTCCGATAGAAAATATACAAATCCAGAGAATTGCAAACCTTTTTCGGTTTGCAGTGTACTTTATAAAGTGTTTATCAACTTTTAAGGTTGGAATGCATTAAATGAAAATTAGGGAAAAATTTATAAATCATAAAGTAAGAAATTGAGTTGAGCTAAATCACATTTGTACAATTGGGAGAAGCAGAGCAAGCTGAAGAGAGTTGAAGGTGATTCAGAGTATTTTGCATCAAAACCCTAGTTCTTGACAAAGTGTGAAAAAGGTATTTTTCATTATCTGAATCTTGTGGATTCTAAGTTGAAGCAAATTTTTCTTAAGCATATTCAATTTTTTTGAGAAGAAATGGCCACTCCTACCGTTGTGGAAATCTCTGAGAGACCCCAACCCAAATTTAGAAGTCATTCTTGGAAATTTTATGAAGTTGATCTCGTGGGTGCGTTCTCGCACATTCTGAGCAATGTGTTACCCAATGAAGATACTAGGACATATATTCATGAGAAGCTACAGGAATTCAATCACTAAGAGCTTAAGGATTTATGGGATAATGAATTGATGAGAGATGATCTATTGCTAAAGCCAAAATATGAAAACCTAGTTCAAAAGAAGTTGGACGTTTGGAATTGGTAAATCCAAACTTTTCCAATGAGATGGAGGAAAAATTTGTTAGGATGGCTCTCAGTAGGGTACATAGTAATTTTTTTTAGACAAGTGTACCTGGGGTAATCAACAAGGTAGTGATTCAATCCATAACTAGTATTTGCGATAGTGCATCCATTCTAGTTCTAAAGGGTATGAAGAATGATGCAGTAATGAAGTTGACTAGTGCTACATTTGATGGAATATTTTTAACTACAAAGCCTATCTCAAACCTTGTCATCAAGTATGCTTCTATCATGATTGGACAAAAAATTTATTTCACCAACCGTGGGAATTTTATATCGGCTATGACAACTCACACTGCATTTGAAATGGTATTAAATGGGAAATACTTTGATCTATGTGAGCTTCTTAGGCTGCAACTTATGGATAACTTGAGCATGACTAAGGAAAAGAAGCACCCCTTCAAATTTGGAACTTTAGTAGTTTGTCTAATATTCTATTTTGTGAGGGAGCTATTGGGAAGAAAAGACATAATATGGGATTGTAACATGTTGGTTGCACATCAATTTTTTTATCATTTGCACAGTCTTGGAGATTCCCAAAAGTCTAATAAAGAAATATGAAAAGAAAATAACTTTTCTTATAACTACAAATGAATGTATCATAGAGGAAGTTGAACCTAGAATGGGATGGATTGAGCCTTTGGGATATGAACTTGATGAACAATTGGTTGAGAGGTACATAGAAATTTTTTTGAGCAGTCCTAAGGACTCCAATCTACCTCAACATGGAACATATGAGGAGAAATCCCATGAGGTGCGCCTAGAAGCCACAACACATAAAAGAAGAAAGAAGGTTGAAGCATTCTTCCAAGGAAAAACTTTCACTAAGGATGATTTAGATCAATTAAAGGATGCACTTGATGAGAGAAAGGATAAATCAATTGAACTTCCCTATGAACCAAGGAAATTAGGAAGATTATCTTCCAGTGCTGCACCTACCTCCAGTGCTGCTACTTCTAGTACTATTGTTGAGAAGGGAAATAACAAAGAACAAAGTTCCCATGCATCAGTTGATGTTGTTGTCCCTAACAGTCCCAGTACCCGGGCATCTAAAAGAAAGGACATTCCTCCTACTACACCATCTACTACTTCAGGAAGAAGAAGAGTGAAACAAAAGGATGATAGGAAAAGAAATCTAAGTGATGCAATTCAAGAAGAAATATATCTTGGCATGGAAGAAGAGCATCAACTAGAAATAAATAAAAGTATTAGTACCTCTAAAGAAGAAGCTAAAACCAGAGTTGATATCTCCACGAATGAGGAGACAAAGGAAGAAGAGGATACTTACAGAATCCATGTACATAAGAAGAATGAAGAAGGCTCATCTGATCCTATGGAGGACATGTCTAGCTCTCCTCTGGTAAGTGATCAACCACCTTTAAATCTAGGAGCCTTAGTAAACAATATGATTGACAATGATTTCATTTGTAATGTAAGTATGGAGACTATATAGAACAAAGTAACTAAAAAGTTTTGGAAAGAATTAGTACATAGAAGGAAAGAGGATGTGAATGTTGAAGATAAGATGAGATATGATGCCTTAATTTCCTATGGTTCCTCTCTTTCTGAGATAGAAGCTACCAATTTGCTAAAAGAACGTTCTACTATATTTAGATTCAAGCATAGAGTTAATATTCTAATGACTAAGGAGCAAGAGAGCATATAAAAGGTAAGAAAAGAAACCCAGGATGTAATCAGATAATTGGAAAAGAGTAATGGGGCAAGAACCAGCTCTTCGTCCCATACAACTTAAACACAAATGCATGTTAATGTTATACAAGTGTTGGAAAATATAGTCTTGGAAAATGTTAATGAGACACATGGTGTGTTAGAGAACCCTGCCCCTCTAACTGATATAGAAGAGACAACCAACAAAAGCTCTAATGTTCAACATAGAGATCAAACCAGTGATAAGCAAAAGGAACATCATGAGTCTACCAAAAATAGGGATGAGGAAGATAAAGATGAAAGTGAAGGAAGAAAGAATAATGGTGACAAAGATGATGAGGATGGAAGGGAAAAAGAAAACAAAGATAATTCCTCCAGAAAAGAAAAGGAAGAAGAAGAAAAAGAAAAAGAAGAAGAAGAAGAAGAAAAGGAAGAAGAAAAGAAGAAAGAGGAAGACAAGAAAGCTATCCTGGCTGAGAAGAGTAAAGGAGAAAACCCCAAAGTTTCTGAGTTGTCAAAGACAACTAGAGAATCATCCAGAAGCACTCTTATGGGTCTTATATCAAGGCAAACAGTTCTTCAGCCTATGCTCCCAATCTAGCTAGTTAAGCTACCATCACATTTGAGTTATGTGGATCCGACCAAGATTACACCAAGTGACATAATAAAACTAAGTGGTACATTTCTCAACTATGTCACACAAGTGTAAGAGTTGTTGATGAACTCAAGCACCCAGGATCACCTGTAAAACCAAGATTAACCTTCTACAAGAGCAACAAGAGTATAAAATGTTGAAATATGGTGCAATAACTGAATATGATATTATCACACTCAAAATGATACAATATGCATCAACACTTCCTTGAACTGGTTGATTTGATATGAACTCATTTCAATTAGCTAGGAGGGAGAGGTGAGTCCTAATTATATAGCATAATATGGGCATATATTTCCAATAGGGATAATAACTCCCAAATAACCAAATTAGGTGGGAGTTATACCTACTTGGAAAATGCCAAATAGGTGGCATATCCTACTCAGAAAGAGACAGGATAGTGGTTTTGTGAGGTAGCAAAAAATTCCAAAAGAGGTTGTGAGACTCAACCACCCAAGTGTGGGTGAGAGTGACACATGTAATCAATGGATTATGCCACATGTCCTCACATAAACCATTTCTCATATTAAAAAAATAAATATTAAAAAACCTACACCAACAACAAGAAGCTGCTAAATCATATCAAAAAGGAAATGAGTTGATAAATGAAGCTATTAAAGCTTTATAGGAGATAGCCCCCAGTGTCACAACTGATAATTATTTAACACCAATTGAGAACTTAAATCTTATAGTTGATTCAGTCAAGGAATTCACATCTAATCTCAAGGTTCAGACTGCAAAAGAAGTGGATTCAAGCCTTCTAGAGAGAATATTATTGTTTATGCAAGATAGGTGTGTGATTGCACATAATAGAGCTTTGAAAAGTTTGAAAGAAGTCAAAGATTGTGATGAAGAAGCTCAGTTACTATTTGTCTACTGCATGAATTGGCTTGATTCCACTCGAGGTATCAAGGACTTAATAGATTCAATAGAGTTTCAGCTCGTTGATGCCTCTAGTGTTTACAAGGTTGCAAATGATAGAAGCTATATTGGTTGGGCTTCTATTGTAGATCTTTAGAACGAATACTTCATTCTACAGAGGAAAAAGGAAGATGCAATAAGGCAGTTTGGCCAACTTGGAGACTTGGTAGTCTCCAGAAATGTCTCTATATCAAGTGCATTGATAGATGTGGAAAGACTTGAGAAGATGAAAATTGTTCCTTCCACTCCAAAAGAAGGAGAAGTATGCTTAGTAGAGCTTGAATCACTGCACAAAACTCTTACTAGAGAAAATGAGTTTGGGATGATGGAAAGCCAGCTTGGGAAGTAATTATCAAGGAGTTACAAGGTGATCCCAGCTCTTAATTGAAATTTTCTTTTACTTTTCCCTATCCTTTGTCCTTGATGTCAAAGATGGATAAGATTTTGTATAGAGAAGAGTATGTTAGAGTTTAGTTTTGTGTTTTTGTACATATGAAAGGGGGAGTTGACAATTTTGTTTTTGAAGCAAGTTTCATTTTTGGCGCATGTTGCCATCAATGAAAAAGGGGGAGATTGTTGGAAGAATGAAGAAGGTGACCTCCAAGTTTGTTGTCAATGATGCCAACATTGTTTGGTAAATGGCTAAGTAAAATATGTATCTACACTGATTTGGTATTTTGATTAAAAAATTCTCTCAGTAAAAGATAATTCTATGAGTTTTTGATATGTTGCTCAGGAGTATCAGTTACAACAATGAACGAGCTTTCAAAAAATTTGGTCGATCCGATTGGGATATCAAATTGATAGAATTTTGGCATTCTTTTGGCTGGCAGTGTTAAGAACTGCCTGTCTTATGAATGTTTAAAGTGCTCCTTATTAGGTCTAGGACGACCTAATTTGTGGATGATATGTTTTGTTTAGTGCGCCAAAAATATTTTTGAATTGGTCTGACAAGTCACTTTGAATTTTGTGTGTTCACATTCAATTAGGCCAACCTAATTGATGAAGGAAGATATAGCTGTATATATACATAAAAGAAGTTTGTGTGTGTGATAGATAGAATAAGTAGTAGTATGTGTGAATAGTAATGTGAGCTATGCGACAAGTGTTATAGTGTGAAGTTATTGATAACTGTTGTATACCTGCAACTGGAGAAGAATTTTGGTTTTCTAGAGCTCAACTGGAATTGATCTCAACACTTTGAAGGTGTACTTCTCTAGTTCATCTCTTGGCAGTAAGCCATACTTTTTGTATCTTGGCAGTAAGCCATTTTGTATTCAGGTTGTGAGCCTTTCAAGGATAGTGTGTCCTGGCAATGAGCCATGTAATATCTTGTAACTGGTTATAATATATTGTGAGTTAATCTTCACGTTGGTTTTTCCCATTTTGGGTTTTCCACGTAAAAATCCTAGTGTCAATGTGTTATGAGATGTTATGATTCCTTTCATGCTTTAGTTTACTATTGCAGTTAGAGATGCATTAATAATTGGATGGTTAGCAATTAATTGTGTTAGCAAAATACTGATTCACCCCCCCTCTCAGTATTCGGTGTATTCAACAGACCCTTCATGAAAGGTTGGGATTTTCTAGTTGGGAGAAGACCAAGGAAGCAATAGCTTCATGGATGGATAAAAAGCACCTTATTGATTTTCTCTCCTACAACTCAATCATATAGTTCATTGGACTCTCCAACCTTTCAAAATGTGAACAATGTAATTCTTGTAATTTGAATATGTTCAATTCTATTATAATATGTTAATGTTGTATAGTGTAACTGGTCATCCCACAATAATGGGTTACACTTTTTGGCCAAACTTGACACTAAAATCAACATTTTGAACAAAATATTCACTTTCCAACACCTATAGTAGCTAAACTATTAGGATTTGAAGATGATGCAAACTACTAATTTGTGAGATTTTGTCTATAGATTTTAAATGTATTTTTTTAAAAAAATTGAAATTAAATTATAATTTTTGTGCATCTCCTATGACAACTAGGTTTTAATAGTAAACAACATTTTAAAAAGTGATGTGTACTGTGTTCTGCATAATTTTTTTCTCTACATACGATAAAATTCTGATTCTTTTGAATTTAGGTTGGTAACACCGATATCTATTGCTAGCATTTTGTTTTATAACTAATGTAGAGGGGGGATTCAACTCACAAATCATCTCCAAATTCTCACAACAACAGTCAATTGGAATAAAGAAAATTCAAACTAACATACAAAAAACTTCTTGCACAAGAAACCATTGATTTTCATCATTAAAATAAATTTGAGTACAAAGGGTTTCAGTCATCAATGGACTGATATGTAGAAATTTAACTTCTTACAAACATCAAATATGCAGGGGAATACATTCAAATACATTCATATGCTCAACACTGATATGAGCTTTTGGCAACAAAATTCCATCTCCCAGCACTGAAACAACACTTGCAACTTTTGAATCTTCATCCCTGGAATTCTAAAACTTACATGGGATATTTTTTATCAATCCAACCTACAAATAACATCACAAAACAACCCTCCAAAGAAAATCCATTCCTCCTTGCCTTCTTCCTTTGAAATTTTCTTTCAAACATCTTTCATTGCTCTCACCAATTTCTTGATTCTCCACTACTTGCACAGGAAATTAATTAAAATCAAATTATCATGCTTTCTTTCCCAAGTATGCCATACTTAGTGGCTATAAGTTCAAACCTCTCCAAGGAAATTAAAGAAAAAATAAAACCATTTCTAACTACCAGGTCAAAGATAGACAATGGAGTTTTAATTCCCCACTTGCAAAATTTGAAAAAGCAAAAAAAAGCAAACCAAAACCTGGGTGCCCACTTCTCTATCCCTAATTTTTAGGGTTCAATATTCAATGCTTTAAACCCCCACTATCCATTTCCAACACCTTCTCTTGCATTTTGAATATTTAAATTAAATTTCTTTAAAATTTGCCTTTTGCTTTACACCCTGCCAGTCAATTTGTCAAAGTTGCAAAAGAAAATTAATTGAAAAATTAAATTATTTCTAGATAATAATTTTCCACTCTCAACAAGTAATCCAAGCCAAAATTAATTCACCTCAACAATCCAAAACTGTTCAAATAAAAAATTTAACCTTTTTTGTTGACATAGGATTACCATGGATGCTCCTACATCAGACACCCATGGTAGAAAGACAGTGATCTTTCACTTTTCAAGAGGATATCCAAGATGAATAAACTCAGCTTCAGATGACCAAGAAGTATCCTCAATAGGCCTTACAACCTATTTTACCAAGTACTCCATGTATTACCTTCTCCTAGTGCTCTTACTCACCCTATGATCAAGAATAGTTTCAATCTGCTCTTCCTCTGAACTTGGTACTGATGTTTTTTGCTGCATGTTGATGGGTGTTTCTGCACTTCTCAACACAAGCAATGCATAAGTGCATTACCTCTCTTGAAAGGCAATTTTCTGCAAACAAATTGCAAAAAATTACCCCAAGGTCTCTCAGGTGTTAGGTCATGACATGCTTGGAATGTATCAGTTGTTTCAATGTGATCTTGCTGATAATCACAGGGCAGCCTTACATAAGTTAAATTGGAAGATAATTGGTTCTTTGAATGGAGTTTATGAAATTCTAAAATTATGTTCTATTGCTGCAAGTTCAAGACAACAATCTAAAACTCCTTCTCTATCATCAGATTTGGCTTTATAATGTGGAGTGAACATTTCCTAAGTTACTATTTAAAAAGAAAATTCAAAAGGGGAGGGGAGAGAGTAAGTTGCTAGATCTAAAACTACCAATGAATAGTGATAATGGAGGATGCTATAGTGGACAACCTTCCCAAAACTAAGTTTCACTTAACCAGACTAGCTCACAGTCTCATGAAACTAGTACAATCTTATAAGGTCTGCAGATTTTCAACCATTCATTCACCATAAAGCATGAATAGAGATAGAATTTAAGTGCAACATTCAATTTATGTACAGACTAGCTTTACACTGCTATTTATCATCAACAAACAACAAAAAGCATGGACAAGGAAGGGCATCAACAAAAAAAAATTATTCATCATCAATGAACAACATTAACTAATCCACTAACAACATACTAACACATAGAACAATAATGTAAATCTATTCAAATTCACTAACTATGAGGAGAAGAATCATGCAACATGAAATGGAACTCAAGAATCCACCAAAATCCATGAATTTCTATTAAAATTTTAGCAACATGTCTTTACAACAACTCAACTCTCTCTTGAAAATGAGAGGAGACCCCCTATTTATAGTGTCCAAAAATAAAAAATGAATGGCCAATATTTAATCTCATTGTGTGGCCAAGATTCACTACAAATTAGGGTTTCACCTACCCCCAAATATTTTACAATATAAAATACACTTTTTTCCTCTAGCCTATTTTGTCTTCTAATGGGCAGCACTATAGCTCTTTTGTCTTTTAGCTAATTTCTTTTGTTGCAGCTACTTTGTGAGGAACTCATCATCTATAACTAGACTTCATTTATGTTTCTTCATAGTAGCATATTCCACAAATTTGTCGATCAATGCCTAGAGCTTGTTCAATTCAATTATATCAGATTGGAGCACTTGGAATGTCAATTTCCTAGAACTGCTGGTAATTAGATCTCAATCCTTATTAGCCTTTGGCATATTCTTTACCACCTGCTCGGATTGAGTGAAGGCTCGAGCAGCAAAATCCATAAAGTCTGGCGTGATTGTGTATGTGGCTCCATTCTCCATCTTATGGAAGTATGGATTTATTATCTTTGGATCTAGCTCAACGGCCAGTATATCATAATATGTCATCAGTTTTAGGTACTCCTCACAAGCTGTTATGATTTCCTGGGCCCAATCAATATCAAGCTCCACTTCATGGAGCACTCATTCCAATATTTCTCTTCTATGATCAAGGCCCAATTTCCATGTTTCTACAAGCCAATGATCATCTTTTGCTAGTGCAAGCTCCCTTTCTCATGTTCTTTAGGGCATCCTGAGGATAGCCTCAATTTTAGTATACGTAATCTTATACAATTCTAGGAAGTTGGTGCAGAACTTCCTTGTGCCCTCAAGCTATTTTTACATCTCCAAGAACTTATTTGTTGTCCTAACAGGGCGGCCAATTCCCATATTTCCGTTGTAGAGGACTCGCTAGAACCAATCCTAGGTGGCCTTCATCTAGTTCTTTCTCCTTTCTAGCTTGATGATATGATCTTTCAAGAGCAGTAGAGGAGTGGATGATGATGTTGAGGGTAGATCCTCAACCAAGGACCATTGTTGTATGTAGGTTGTTAGTTCTGCTACTTGTGCTTTTAATTCCTCCTTAGAGGTCTTGTCCTTATTCATCTGATGCACAATAGTAGCCACTGATGCTTGAAGATGATCAATTTTCTGCTCTCTCGTGGCCATTCCCAAGTCTATGGTAGAGATATTATAGCTAACTCCTCCCTCCACCACCAGAGTAGTTATCTGCATGGTCCTTGACCCTGATACATCCATTGTTATTTGGGATCTGATCTTCAATTTCTTTTCCTTCTTTGTGCTTATCTGTGCTCAAGCCAAAATCTCTTCTAGCCTTGCTTTTGGATCCATAAGGGTGGGGGTCTTCTTTTGCAATTGCTTTTCTAGCCACTTAGGCATCTGGGACCCTTCTTTTGGTGATTAATGATCACCTTCCTCCTCTTGAGCATGTTGGATCTCCATTTTTTGGTGACCTGGGGCCTCTTGTTCCATCCTTTCTCCTTCATCTTCATCTGAATCCTAAATAAAAATAGCCTCTTTCTCTAGAGATTCAATGGTGGTTATGTTTTTCTTGGAGCTATCTTCCCCTTCGGATGTCTTCTCTTCTTCCTCTTGATCATGCTCTATGTGATGCTCTACCTCTAAGCTCTTTCTCGTTTCAGCCTCTTCTTCAGGCTTGTCCTCTTATTTCTCTTCTTCTTCTTCTTCTGTGGGAGGCATTTCCTCATCATGTCTAGGGCTTTTGTCTTGTTCCTCGATTGGAGGTTTTGTAGTTACCTCCAATTCTTCATCTGTGTCCTTCTCCTAAGAGGGTTGCTTTTCAATTTCCTCCCCAACATTCTTGAGTTGTTGGGCCAACTCTTCCTCGAGCTCCTAATCAGATGTCACCATGATATATCTCGAGTCAGGATCCTCAACATCTTCCTAAAAGGATTGTGTTTACTCCTCTTCATGCACCACTTCATCAATAACCAGGTGTTGATACTTGGGATGCTCATGATAATCATCAACTTCTTCCATTTCTTTTACTACCTCCCTTTCTTCTCTCTCCAACTCCTCGTAAATCTACATTTTTTCCTCCATCATAGGTGGTTCAGTCGGAGAAGGAGGAACAGGGAGGCTGGCAAAAACTTGAGCTAAGGCAGCTTGCACTGTGGGATTCATCAACACTCCAGAAAGCTCCATGGGTATGTTTTTCATATGCTTGGAAAAATCTTCTAGGAGAGTAAGAGTGGGCACTATTGTTGTACAGGCTAGGGGAATAGTAATTGATGGAGACATGGAGGAAGAAGAGAGCGGAGAAATGGTAGTGGAGGAAGAATCTATCACCAAAATTTGTGCAGTCAGTGAGGTGGAGGCAAGGTGAATCGAAATGTCCACCACGGGCAGAGAAGAAGCAGGAAATGTTTGTGATGTCAGCGAAGGAGTGATGACAGTGGTAGTAATAGTGGTAGTGAGGGTAGAGGCGGCAGGTGGAGACTTTGGCTGCTTGGTTTCTCCTTCCTCTCCCTCATGGAGTGGGTCCTCTTGAATGGTGGGCATCTCTATGAATCCACCTAATTTCTTTGATTTCTTGGAGGGCCCACCTTCTAATGCTTTCCTCGAATATACCTTGTGTTTGGGTTGGTGTTCAGCCACCTCATTTCCTTTCCTTGACTTAGTATTTGGAGGAAATTTTGAGGTTTCCCTAGATGGGGCAGCAACTATAGTTCCACTATCGGTCTCGCTTTCGAGCTCATCTTCGATCTCTCCATATGTCAAAGTTACACCTTGGAATTTCAATTGAGCTACTTGTCCATCAACCCATTGTTTTTTCTGAGCTTCAATTGGCTTCATCAAAATATCGAGGTCATTGACCTCTTCCTTGTTCCAGTCAATCAAGGGCAGTTGCAAGTTGGCAACGGTATCATATCTTGGATCTATCACTATGTTTTCATCCTCCACAACTTGATCTGGTACCAGAAACAAGTTCACTATCTTGACGAAGTATGTCATCATGTGCATGTAGTGCCTCATGTGCACTTCTTTATCATCTCTGCAATTTTCCCGAAAGTCTTCAAAAATTTTGAGGTGGGAATATTCTTTTCCAAGCATCTTTATTTTTCCATACGGATCCATCTGTGGTCTGGCAGTGTGGAGCTTGAGGTTGTATTCATTTATCTCCTTTTTCAGAATATTTCACACATTGGGATGCAGGGATCACATACATGCCCTGGCCAAATTTGATGGGATATGGAATTCATGGCCTATGCATGTTACTCAAGAGGATATGTGCATGTTGGAGCTGCCTAGAGAGTTCAAGTAATACCAACCAGTCATTTGGGTATCAAGGTAGCTTATATATTCTCTTTAAGAAACCCCCGGTTCTGATGTATGTAAACTTGGGAAACTGAATAAATAGAAATCGGAACTAGTGGATGAAGGCATTAGCACTATGGGTGACTCTCCTTTCAAAGTCACCTCCAAGTAATCTGATCATGTGCTCGATGAAGGCATCATTAACCCCAGAGTAGTCCTTCTTGAAGTTTTTGTACTGGAGTTGTAGGTATCTGTCATATACCTTTAATTCTCTCCCCAAAGTTTGGCTTGGTGCCAAAAAGAAACCTCTATATTGAGCATGGTCAGCAAGTAGATAGACCAAATATGAGGTCATGTAAAATTGGGAGGTTTTCTTTACAGCTACAAACTGCTCATGTAGGAAGTTGCTATTCATTCCTGCCTAGTGAAATTTAGTCTCTCCTCTGATAATTTCCTCTATGAAATAGAGCATCCACTCGTGGAAGAAAGTTGTAGTCGGGAGGCCCATGACCCTACTTAACAAGGTTACCACGTCATGGTAATCCTCGTAGAAATCACTTCTAAAGAGCTCCTGGGGTACTTTGTTTGTGTCGCCCCTCTTCTCCTTTAACCAGTATTGATTGATAAGTTTCTTGCACTTGAGTGGGTCGGCCTTCCACATGCTCTCGGCATACTCCTTGGATGTCTCCTCCATTGCATCAAAGGTGGGGATATGGAAATTTTTCCCTATTGATTTAGTGGATAAATCGACTAGGATGTTGCCATCTCTATCTACAATTCTCTTGGTGCTTTCCTGATATGCCTCGCTGCAAGCCATTACTAATTCGGGAGCCATGAGGGAAGGTGGGAAACCAGCGGCCTTTGCCAACCCACTCTTTCTAATCCTTTTGGAATTCTCTATGGTAGGGTTGATGATGACCCTCTACTTGAATTCATCAATGTCAATGTGCCCTAAGTTAGTATCTGAGACCTTGTCCCAATCTGTGGTGACCTTTGACTTGAGATCCTCTCCTTGAAACTTATACTTCATTTGATCCTTGTCCTCCTTCCCTCTTGGTGCTTTGGAAGCCTTCTTTCCCTTTTCCTTCTTTGTGGGTGCTTTCAAAGGTTCCACAGCCAGTTCCATATATCCTGCAAGTAAAGGAGCAGTAAGCATATTCAAGTGTAAAACATGAGAAACGTTAGCAAAATCCTACAAAAATAGCATTAGACCGAGTAATTCATCATTCAAGGATCCTAACGTTTCTTTCAGATCATCGTTAGCCTTTTGTTGGAGGGAGATATGGCAATGCAGGCCCCGGGGTGCAGACTTCCCTGGGCTGGCACTTGTTTTGGAGGCAATTACAAGTGGACAACAAACAGGGCACGACAGTTCGCCTAGTTCCACCCGCATTAGATATTTCATCTTGTGGTAGGACCCATCAAGGGTTTAAATCATTTGGGCATGTGGGTTGGACCTCTCTTGATGTTTTGGAAGCTTATCTTGGTCATTTAGGCTTTCGGAAGCAAAGGGTGTGGGCGCAGGAGGCCTCTCGGCTATTTTTGGATTCACTGTTTGAAATAGCATTGGCGTGAAGGAATCCTGAAAGCAGCATCCTACACTGTGGGACCTTCGGTTGAGGAGGACGGAATCATTTTATCTTTGAGGTTTAAACCAATTAGATGGGTGCGGGCAGGGAGATGCAGAAAGGCATTAGAGTGTCAGTCATTTGAGACGACAAAGGCGGGATGAAGTTCTGCCATGGGTGGCCCACATAGTCAAGCCCGCAGGGAGCCTTGTCATAAGTAATTCATTCACTTCTAGTTAGACAGAATCCATATGGCCTGGTATCACATGCGGGTAAGTGGAGGTCGTTGGTCATGTGAAACGATGGGAGTGGGATGGCAACCCGCAGGTGATCACCCGCATGGTACCCTACACTTAGTTTTTTTGTTTTAGGCTCAAATGGTGATAGAAAGTGCGGGGTTTGATGAGACAAAAAAATGTTTCATCTATTAGCCAAATAAACGCATGTATTTTGGTTAATTATGGAGTTTATCAAGACTGAGCATGATGAGGAAAGTAAGAGATTTTTAGTTGCAGCAATCAAAAATTCCATCATATCTTGAGAATTACGATCTGGGTTTTTGAGAGTTTTGGATAGAAATTAGGAGACAAGAAGGCGAAAAAACCCATTAAACTTCTCGGAAAACCAGTTCATGGTTTGAGAGAAAAATTCACCAGTCTGATGCTCTAGAAATATATTGTCATACTCCGAAATTCTCATAATTTGTTCATTCAGTTCTATGCTCCGTAATTCCCAAAATTTGTTCATTCACTTCTATGCTATGGAATTCTCGAAACGAAGTGAAAGATAATTTATGAAGAGGTTGAGCAATTTGTGCTTCTATGAGTAGTTAAGGGAACATAGTTGAGAGCATCTAGGGGTCAGCTCCAAGCATTAAGGAAGGTTGTTGGGTTGTGTAAACAAATGGAGCATATCTAGGAGACAATTTTGGGTAGTTTGAACCTTTTTGCAAGCATCTAGGAGTTGTTTTATGAACTTTAATGATACACAAGGGAAAGACATGACTTTTCCAGTAGTCAAATATCTTTTTGGAGCTTGTTTAAGGGCTGTAAAATAGGCATATTTGTTTTGGACGACCAAAAAAGATTGACTCAACAAGATGAAGGAAAGACTCATCTTTTTCCCTCAACACATGTTCCTATTTTCTAACATGTTGTTGCACAGCAATTAAAGCTCATCTTTGAGATTATTTGAAAATAGGAATTCTATAAATCCATTGTAATCAAGGAATCAAATGGGGAAGAGTTTTATAAAATAATAGAATTTAGTTTTTAGCAACAGTTATTGTTTGTAGTTTTATTTCTTAACAACAATTTTATTTCCAACAATTACATTTCTAGTATTTCCCTTTACAAGTTTCCTAGGATAGATTTGATTTAAATAATTACATTTCCAGTATTTCCTTTTACAAGTTTCTTAAGATAGATTTGATTTCAACATTTCATTTACAAGCTCTTAGATTAGATTTGATTCCAGCAATTTCTTTCCAGTAATTTGTAGAAAAAGCATGTCATGCAAGTGATTTCTTCTGCCTCTTGCATATTGCCATGGACACTGCCCTAGATTGATATTTATAATTAAATGATGAGGAATGCAGTGGCACTCATCAAGGTCCCCTAGGCAGACGGGTGGTCAACCGAGGTCGTTCGGGACGGCAGAAACCCAACGGAAGCCCACAGGTGGAAGTCCGCAATGGGCAACCTGCCTAGGGGTCAGAGTTAGATGTTTTTAGCACGAAGGGTCAAATGGAAATTTTCGGTGTGGGGCCCACCTAGCAGAATGATAGTGTCTCTCAGCCGCTTTGGACGACGAGTTCAGAGGGCAACCCATAGGCAGAGGCCTGTAGTTGCGGACCCACAAGGGCCAAGAGACATTCCTTTGGGCTCATGGATTTTGCCATGTTTGAAAGGGGCGGCGAGGAAAGGGCGCCTACCCGTAGGAGCGGGCCCAAGGAGGGAGAAGGTTGGTCATTTGAAGCTTGCTACTTGAGGTTTGGGGCAATGGTGGACTTTTTGCGGACTTGCAAGGCATGATTTTCCTAGTTCAAGAACAGCCGCAAGAGGTTGGAGTTTTGCATGATTTTTTTAGGGCTGATTTTGAGAGATTCTTCAATTTTTTAGACATGGGTTTTGTTCGCAATAATGTCTTCTGACTGGTTTGAAGGTTTTTAGTTCTTTAGACTTTAATAATTTTGTAGAAGTATAAAAAACTCATAAAAAAGTGGCGGCAGAGGTCCTACCTAGCGGACCCGTGAGGAATCATCGAGGAATCTGATGTTGGCGATGCACGAGCGGCAGCAAGACTTCATCGGCGTGAAGGCGGATATCGCTGGAGGTCCTAAAAAATTTCTTGAATGTCTTACAGTGAAAATGACACTTTGAAATGTTTATTTATAGAATTTTATGCATTAAATTCCCATCATTAATGCAGGTATGGAAGTAGCCAAGGTTGGTTGGCACACAATTCAAAAGAGTCGACGGCAGGAATGGCAGGGTCCACAAAGCAGACGACAGTCAAGGGTTGGTTGTCTGGAAAATTGGAAAAAAGAATGGCGAAGGAGACCATAGGTTCTACCTAGTGGGCGGATGTGCCAACTAGGCCACTGCAAGGATGATGAAAGGGGGACGGAGTTCCGAACAAGGTGGCTCGCATTGCGTGAAGGATGGCAGTTTTAAAGTTTGAAGGAAAACTGCTAACGAAACCCTATGAAGGTCAAAGACTTAGAAATTTTGAGGGTGGTGAAACTTGGTCAACTTGAGATGGTGACTCTAGGACTCCTTGACCACTTAGGACCCAAAATAGGGGGCATGCAAAATGAGGCAAAGGAAAAAGTAACCTAGCAAAGCAAAAAGAGAGGGTCCCCATTCTGAACGGGGCATGTGTGCTATAGGAAAAACAAATGGCAACTCCGTTGGGGAACACTCCTAAGTGTTCTAAGGATAAATGCTCATTTAGAACCCAGAATCTCTGGTTTCACAGACCAGGGGGCAGTTTCCAAAAGTGAACTGTAGGACTTAAAGGAGAATGGGATCCTTAACTGAATCAAATCACAAAACATCTTAGAAGTGTGTGTGGTGGTGGATTAATTCCTTTCTTTAGATACTGTGACAAGAAATCGTTAATCTAGCCAAGTAAGCTATGTTTAACTCCAAAAGTAACCTGGACATTGCCCCGCTGCCAGTCAGGCGTCCATAGCCCAAACAGAGTTGTCGCTATGAGCACACGAACATTTCTCTACTGTCGTCCAGGCGTCCATAGCCCTGATAGAGTTGTCCGCACACCCACACGGTTGCTCGATTTTAACATTTTCTTCTTTTTTTCTTTTGATATCTCTTTTAATATTTTTTTCTTCTGCTCAACCGTGTAAGCATCGAAGCTTACTGTGGGTTTGGAACCACAGTGGTCACTAAAGTAGAATTATATTTTTACTTGCTAGACCGTCATAATGACCACAACACAACTCTTTAAAAATAATTAGTGTATGTTTTGTGTAGGATTTGAGATGAAATGTGAGAGGATTCAACCAAGGCTCATGTTCTAGGTCAAGTCAGTAGTTCAAATAAGGAGACTAGTCCATAGCAGCAATCAGAGATCAACAATTGAGAGTGAGTACTTATCCAAAGAACACTAAAAGAGAGCAACAAAGTGAACCATTCGTCAAGCCGAGCACGACCACTGCAACAAAGACAAAGAAACATCCTCAGCAAGACAAAGCGATTGGGAAACGAGCAAAACAATGACGAAGAAAAACAACGAAACAAAATACCAAAACTAACCTATGTATAGGTATTTACAGAAACTAAGCTCAAAAGAGCTCAAGCAAGGAAATAATGTTTTAGGTGTTGCCCATTGACAGGCAATGGGACATCTTCAATAGTTAATGTCTTGAGGTGGAAAGCATTATCTCCTAAGATTTCAGAGATTTGAAAGGGACCAAGCCAGAGCTTGTTGAATTTATCATGTCCCCCTTTCTTTTCATGGGCCTTGTCCCAACATAGGACCAAATCAGATATTCTAAAGGCCTTGAATTTGGCTCATCAGTCAAACTATCTTTTGACCACACCTTGGTGTTTGGAAAAATTTTCAATGGCTCGATCACGCACTTCTTCGAGGTGGAGTAATTCAATCAAGCGGACTGCTCATCAATCCCCTTCTTCCTAAAAGGTGTTGATAAATTGGAGGGTGGAGATCTTGAGGTAGACAATGAACATGATCTCCAAGCCATAAATGAGGTGGAATAAGGAATCACCCAAGGAAGATTTGTGGCATGTACAATCTTCCCAAAGGGAAAAATGAAGTTGGGTGTGCCAATCTTTAGGATTCCTATTGAGCAATTTTTTAATCATAGTGATTAGGTTCTTATTTGTGGATTCAGCTAGACTGTTTCCCTGGGGATAGTAATTGGATGAGAATTTAAGGGAAATGCCATTATCAAAGGCCCAGCTAGCAAATTTGAGTGAGGAGAATGCGGGGCCATTATCACAAACTAAAGCATACGGGCAACCAAAATGATTTAAAATGAAACTTTCAAGAAAATTGGTAACTACCTCTGTGGTGCACTACCTACATGCAATTGCTTATGTCCATCTAGTATAATAATTAGAGGTAGTTAGAATGTACCTGTGACCCATAGAGGATGGTGGGCTTACTAGACCAATGAAGTCGATACCCCATTGCGCAAACGGTCTTACCTCTAGGACTGACTGCAACGAGATAGTAGCATTTCTTTCTCTGGTTGTGGTAGCCTAGCAGACATGGCAAGTGTGAACATGGATATGTGCTTCCTTGAATACTGTAGGCCAATAATATCTCACTCGTAGGATCTGATGAGTGGTGGAGGGACCAGATCCATGACCAGTGCCAAACTTATCATGAAATTCTTTCAGCACCCATGCTACTTCTTCTTTTCTAAGGCACCTAAGGTAAATCCCTTAATTATTTTTCTTATAAAGTATAGACCCTCACATCATATAGTTGCTTCTCTTCAATCGAAGAGCACATTTTTTAACTCCCTGTAGGTGAGATGGGCACTTATTGTTTAGCAAGTAGTATACAATGTCATCATACCATTCTTCAAGGGAGACATCTTCAAGCTAGTACTACTGAACTATAAACTCAAGTCCTGATTCAGCTGTTGTCTCAGCTATTGTTCGGGTGAGGGCCTACCCTCGTACTAATTTCATTGGCTGAATTTCCATGTCATATTCTTGTAGCAAGGTTACCCACTTTTCTCTTCTTTCTCCTAACTCATTCTACATGAGCAATGTCTTCACTGCTAGATCAGGGATGATGGTGAACACCTTGTTCCGTAAGATGTAGTGTTTCAATTTCTTTACTCCTCTAACCAAGGCATACGCTTGTTTTTCTATGTTGTGATATCTCAATTCAGCATCCTTTAATGGAGAACTCATGAAGGTGATTGGGTGCTCACTCCCTTCATTAGCCTTTTGGGTCAAAATGATGGCACACGAATGGTCTGAAGTGAATGAGTAAATATAGAAGGGCTTCAGATATTTGGACTAACTAGTACAGGTGCGTCAACAATAGCTCTCTTAATTTTTTTGAAGGCTTGCTTTGCCTCCAAAGTCCACTCAACTTTGGCATCTTGTTTCAACATGGCATTGGGTAGCTTAACAATTCCAGCAAAGCCTATAATAAATTTTCTGACGAAATTTATCTTTCTGAAGAAAGATTTCAGTTCTTTCTTGTTGCCTGGTAGCTGAATCTTCAAGAGGGACTGAATATTCTCAGGGTCTATTGAGATCCCTCACTCTTAAATAATGTATTTGAGCAGCTTTCTTTCTATAACTCTAAAGATACACTTCTTTGGATTAAGGGAAATCCTAAATTCTTTGCACTTCTAAAAAAAATTGCACAGATCAGAAACATGATCACCCCGTTTCTTTGAGAACACATTAAGATCATCCATGTAGATAATTATGCACTTTTTGATCAGATCTTTAAAGGCTATGTCCATTGCACATTGGAAGGTGGCACCGATGTTGATGAGCCTGAACGACATTCTTCTATATGCAAAGGTCCCCCACTTGGTGGTGAACATTGTTTTGTGTCTATCTTCATATTTCACCATTACTTGATTATACCCAGAGTACCCACCCAAGAAGGAAATCACTTGAGAACCATTGACGATCTGCAACACCTCATCCAATGAGGGCACTGGGTAGTTGTCTTTCTCTGAAGCTCTGTTCAAGTTGCAAAAATCCACACACAATTTGATTTCTCCATTCTTTTTCCTAACCGGGACCAAGTTGGCCACCCATGTGGAGTGCCTGACTGGAAATATGATCTTAGCTAACAGTAGTTTTTGTACTTCTTTATAAATAATGGGCTCCAATAATGCATTGATGGGATGTTGGCATTTTTGGAATGGTCTCACATCTGACTTAAGAGGAATAGTGTGTGTGATGATCGAGGTATCATATGTCTTCAAATCTTCATAGCTCCAAGAAACTACATTATGATACTTTTGCAAAGCATCAATGATTCCTTTCTTCTCTTCTGGCATACACACCTTGCCAATGAATACATTTCTAATCTCCTTGGTTGTTCTAAGGTTGTGAGTGTCACACTGATTGTTAATGGAATCATTCTTTGCTTGTTGATCATGATATCTAATCTAATCCAGATCAAATATCTGCTCAAGTTGAACCATACCCCTAGGAATTGTGTTCATTTTGAGATTAATGACCCCTTCTATATCTAATTCAACCTCTATGGGCTCAGCTTCATCAATTATCTAAGTTGCAAACACATTGAAACTAGTGATGAATTCCAAGATGTGTTTATCATCATTAAACACCCAGAAATGGGTAACGTTGTCTGGCACAGATGGGGTGGATGTAAGCTCAATAGTGAACCTTTTAAGGATGGACAATGATAAAGGTTGAAGAGTGTTGGCTGCTTGAGCCAAAGCATTAGCGGTATGGTTTTGGGATCGAGGGATCAATTGAATATTAAATGCATCTATGCTTTCTAAGAGGTCCCAAACTCTATGTCTATAGTTTTCTAGTCTCTTGTCATGGCAAGAATACAATTTTCTAACTTGCTTTATTACTAATTTTGAGTCACCAAAGACTTGCAACATTTTAACTTTCTTTCTTAGGGCCATTAAGAGACCATGAACTAGTGCTTCATACTCTGCTATGTTATTGGTACAATAGAACTGAAATCTATGAGAGGAAAAGTAGGTCTTACTAGTAGGGTTGATGAGCTCGAATCCAGCTCCTGCTCCTTGTTTGGACTTGGATCCATCGAAGCACAACGTCTAGAACTTGGAGGCTTCCATAACTTCAGGGCGGATCATACATTCATTCCTTCTGGATTACACACCAACATCTACCATTTCTGGAATGGGCACTGACTCAACGTGATTGGTGATATGCTTCCCTGTAGGTAGCTCCTTTTGAGGTGTAACTTGTCCTTTGATGTGTTCTACAGTTGTCTAACACAAGCAACACTCAAATTTTGAGTGAGTAGCATTATGAACTCTGCACCAGTTAGGCAACAGGAGCTCTTGGAAATCCATTCTTGACCCTAGGCTAAGCTAATTTTGCACACATTTTTCCATGAAATCTTGGAATCCATCCAACAGTCCCAAATTACAATCATTATAGGACTCATCATCATCTGGTTCCACCAGAATTTTTGTGCTCTGAGGTGCTTATGCTAGATTGGTAGGAGGGTTGCATAGTACTAAAAGGACTTCATCAACCATCCCTTCTCCTTGAGGTTCTGATTCTTCTTGGTAAGCCATGGGAGAATAATTACCCAATTCCTTTTCAGAAAATAGCACCTCATTGGTGTTGTTGTACTCCATAATCATGAACTTCATACGGGGTTCCTAGTCTATGCGAATTTGATTTGGCAGTCCCTTCCATGGCATCCATAGGTGGGAGAAATTAGTTGCAGCATACCCGTTCATTTCTCGGGTGAAGTCTCATCCCAAAATTGTTTTGTATGTGTTAGGGATATCAGCAACTTGAATATCAATTACTTGTTGCACCCTCAGGTCAGCATCAATCTACATGGGAATCCGGTTGATTTCTTCGACTATGTTTACTTTCGTTTTGTCTGGCTAAGTCACCTTTCTTCTATAAGGAGTGGGGACTATTCCCATTATTGCTTTGCATACAGCATAACATTGGTCGATGCTCCTGAATCAACCAATGTTATGCGAGGGGCATAATATTGGTCGATGCTCCTGAATCAAGCAAGCAATTATGCAGGTTTTTCCCAAATATTCTAATTGTAGTGAGAAAAGGTGGCGTTTCTAACTTTCCCTGAAATAACCCCATAGACATATCTACCTGGGCTACTTGATTCTTATCCTTTTCATTGGTCTTTTCCTTAGCTTGCGCTTGACTTTGTTCCTTAGCGAGTTGTTTCCCCATTTGCTGGTTTGAAGGGACATCTTTCTTCTTGCCTATGATTTCCTGAATTACGGGCTCATGTGGTGGCTCTTCGAAAGAGACACTCTTGGCTGATATTTCTTGGGTTAACTTAGAAGAGGGAGTGCCATTAATCATCCTAAAGAAGGAATTCTTGACTACTGAAATTTTAAGCAACTCAAAAGTAGACAGGCCTATCTTGACCTTCTTGAATTTGTCGGCAACATACTTGCCCATTTGCTCAATTTCAATTGTCAGAGAATTTTCCTTGGGAAGAACTAGTAGACTGGTTTTTCCCGTGAGTTGGCTACTTATTCTTGTTGAAGTATTGAGTGGGAACATAGGGGTAACCGAGATTATTGTTGGCATTAGGGTTAGGCAGGGTGCTAAAATTATTAGGCGGAGTGGAATTTGTGAAATGTCCTCCTGCTTGCATGTTTCTTAAATTATATGGGGATGCTCTCTGATTGGACATTTGGACCTCATCTTCACGATACTCTTCCTCATCTACTGGACCATTATCTACCAAAGAAAAGAGTTGAGATAAATTTTCTTCGTTACTTACCTCTTTCACTTCTTCATTCTTTGGGGAAGCAATCTCAATTTTTGGTGCATTGCTCTCACTTCGTGGGAACGGGGCTTGATTGACCATGAGCACTGAGGAGTCATAGGGATCAGATAGGACTAGATCTTGGCAACCAACATTTTCTATAGCATTTTGAACCTCTACTTGAAATATCTCCATAGTCATGAGGAACTCGAGGCAATCCAACTCGGAGTGCCTATTTGTTTTATGGATCCGGCACCATCCGGCCAAGGCTGCCTCGGCAAGGTACACCCCACTAGTTGTCTTTTCTGCATTAGCAGGCTAATCAAGAAGAGTAGGAATACCTATGTTGTTTGGCCTTGTATTCCATGTCCTATTCTATCTTTGGGAGGGTCTCCTTTCAAAGTTCTGATTTGAATTTTTCCCTATTTCGTAATTATGTCTAGATGAGGGACCCGCTTCACGATTGTCTCTATTCTCTTGATTAAGATCGACCTAAATGTTGCATTGAGAATCTTGTAGATGATTATTTTGATTCCTCAAGTGTATCATTTTTGTGGACATCTTTCTAATCATTTATGTCAGTTCATCCAGCCGATCCTTCTTTGTATTACTTGGTTACGACGGTTTGCTCTGAAGGAGAATTGGTTGCACAGTTGGTTGGTTTTGTTGTGCTTGGGGGAATTATGGTCCTTGTAGGTATGCAGGTATTTGGGCTTGTTGTGAATAAACCTGTTGCTACTGAGGCTGCAAATAATGAGGCACAAGAGGCGCTTGATTCATTGTGGGTCCCGGGTGAGGAACAATGGGTAGCTGTGGGACTTGGTTCATGAGAGGCATCTAATGTTGTAGAGTTTGAGTCAGCCCTTGAATCTGCATGGGATGGGCAACCTATCCCAAGGAAGGCAATGGACCAGAAATTTTTTTCCCCAAGTCAGTGTTGGCTATAACTGCCTCAGCATAAGCATCCACCAACTGAGCGGGTGGTGGGTTCATTCTTTTCACCAATATGGCAGTGAGGTTGTCCAAGGTAGTGTAGTATACCAACAAGACAACAACATCATTAAGCACATAAGGAGCTTGTAATCTCATGTATGCCTGATGAAACTGATCATTGAAGGATTTGATTGGTTCATTGACCTCCCTATGAATAGACATGAATTTTTGATACAGTTCTGATGGGCTAATTGGGACCTTGTACTTCCACAAGAATACATTCTTCAAGAGATCCCAAGTGGTAATAGAACCTGTTGGAAAGTTGATATACCAATAAAAAGCTTCATCTCCCAAAGAATAAGGGAAAATTCTACATGCCACATCCTCATGATCAATCTGCATATCCTTCAATGATGTTTGAAATATTTTTATATGTTCCTCTACTATCCTCTGTGGGTCCTGAGGATAAAACTTTGTGCAAAAGGTTTCTGAATTCTTTGGCATGTCATGGTAATCGTTGAAGGATAGCGCAGAGGGGTTATTACCCAGCCAAGCCATGAGAGGAGGCGGGTGTTGTATTTGTTGTTGAACATGAACTTGGGGCTGTGCAGGGGTAGTAGTAGTCGGGACTGCGCCTTGGACCTAGATAGCAAGGGTAGGGGCAACACCTTGGCTTTGGGAAGCAAGCAATTGGAAGGAATTTTGGGACGGCTGAGTGGAAGAGATGGAAATGGAAAATGAAGAATGAGTGTGGATGGAAGGAGGAGGGAGGTGAATATGGAAGTGAAGTGGATGGTTCAGAGGAGGATGAAGTGGCTTCCCCTTTCTTGGCTCTCTTAGCCTTGGTAAGGGGCTGTAGCTCTTGGAACTCCCCATTGTTTGGAGTAGATATTAAAATTCTATGAAACGTTTCAGGGGAGAACAAACTGATTCGATCAAGCTTAACTCAAAGGGGCCCTCCTTCTAGCACCAGTTTTGTTGATGGGTGTTTCTGCACTTCTCAACACAAGCAATGCATAAGTGCATTACCTCTCTTGAAAGGAAATTTGTTGCAAACAAGTTGCAGAAAATTATCCCAAGGTCTCTCGAGTGTCAGGTCATGACATGCTTGGAATGTCTCAGTTGTTTCAATGTGATCTTGTTGGTAATCACAAGGAAGCCTTATGTAAGTTAAGTTGGAAGAGAATTGGTTCTTTGAATGGAGTTTATGAAATTATAAAATTATGTTCTATTGCTGCAAGTTCAAGACAATAGTCTAAAACTCCTTCTCTACCATCAGATTTGGCTTTAGAATGTGCAATGAACTTTGGCTAAGTTACTATTTAAAAAGAAAATTCAAAAAGGAAAGGAAGAGAGTAAGTTCCTAGACTTGAAACTACAAATGAACAATGATAATGGAGGATGCTATAGTGGACAACCTTCCCAAAACTAAGTTCCACTTAACCAAATTAGCTCACAATCTCATGAAACTAGTGCAATCTTCTAAGATCTGCATATTTTCAACTATTCATTCACCATAAAGCATGAATAAAAGATAGAAATTAAGTGTAGCTTTCAATTTATGTCCAAACTAGCTTTACACTGCTATTTATCATCAACAAACAACAGAAAACATGGACAAGGAAGGGCTTCAACACAATAGAATTCTTCACCATCAATGAACAACATTAACTAATCCATTAATAGCATACTAACACATAGAAAAATAATGTAAATCTATTCAAACTCACTAACTATGAGGAGAAGAATCATGCAACATGAAATGGAACTCAAGAATCCACCAAAATCCATGAATTTCTATTAAAATTCTAGTAGCATGTCTTTACAACAACTCAACTCTCTCTTGAAAATGAGAGGAGACCCCCTATTTATAGTGTCCAAAAATAAAAATGAATGGCCAAGATTTAATCTCATTGTGTGGCCAAGATTCACTACAAATTAGGGTTTCACCTACCCCCAAATATTTTGCAATATAAAATACACTTTTTTCCTCTAGCCTATTTTGTCTTCTAGTGGGCAGCACTGTAGCTCTTTTGTCTTTTAGCTAATTTCTTTTGTTGTAGCTACTTTGTGAGGAACTCATCATTTATAACCAGACTTCCTTTATGTTTCTTCACAGTAGCATATTCCACAAATTTTCCAATCAATGCCTGCAGCTTGTTCCATTCAATTATATCATATTAGAGCACTTGGAATGTCAATTTCCTAGTTCTGTTGGTAATTAGAGCCCAATCCTTATCAGCCTTTGACGTATTCTTTACCCCCTGCTTGGATTGAGCGAAGCAAGCAGAAAAATCCATAAAGTTCAATGTGAGTGTGTTTGTGGCTCCATTCTCCATCTTCTTATGGAAGTATGGCTTTATTTCTTCCATATCTAGCTCAATGGTCGATATATCATAATCCATCGTCACTTTCAAGTATTCCTCAGAATTCAATCAATATCAAGCTCCACTTCATGGAGCACCCATTCCAATATTTCTCTTTTGTGATCAAGACCCAATTTCCAGGTTTCTACAAGCCAATGATCATCTTTTGCCAATGCAAGCTCCCTTTCTCATGTTCTTTCGGGAATCTTCATGATAGCCTCAATTTTAGGATACGTAATCCTATACAGCTCTGGGAAGTCAGTGCATAATATCTTTGTGCCCTCAAGTTGGTTTTGCATCTCTAGGAACTTATTTGTTGTCCTGACAATGCGGACAATGCCCATATTTTCGTTGTAGAGGACCTGTTGGATGCAATCCTTTGTGGCCTTCATCTAGTTCTTTCTCCTTTCTAGCTTGCTGATATGATCTTTCGAGAGCAGTAGAGGAGTGGTTGATGATGTTGAGGGTAGCTCCTCAGCTGAGGACCATTTTTGTATGTAGGCTATTAGTTATGCTACTTGTGCTTTTAATTCCTCCTTAGAGGTCTTGTCCTTATTCATCTAATGCATAATAGTAGCCACTGCTCCTTGAAGATGATCAATTTTTTGCTCTCTCATGGCTATTCCCAAGTCTATGGTAGAGATATTATAGCTAACTCCTTCTCCCTCCACCACCGGAGTAGCTATCTGCATGGTCCTTGATCCCAAGACATCCATTGTTATTTGGGATCTAATCTTCAGTTTCTTTTCCTTCTTTGTGCTTATATGTGCTCAAGCCAAAATGGCTTCCAGCCTTGCTTTTGGATCCATAAGGGTGGGGGTCTTCATTGTAGTTGCTTTTCTAGCCACTCAGGCATCTAGGACCCTTCTTTTGGTGATTCATGATCACCTTCCTCCTCTCGAGAATGTTGGATCTCCATTTTTTGGTGACCTGGGGCCTCTTGTTCCATCCTTTCTCCCTCATCTTCATCTGAATCCTGAATAAACATAGCCTCTTTCTTTGGAGATTCAGTGGCAGTTATCTTTTCATTGGGGCTATCTTCCCCTTTGAATGTCTTCTCTTCTTCCTCTTTCTCAAGCTCTTTGTGATGCTCTGCCTCTAGGCTCTTTCTCATTTTAGCCTCTTCTTCAGGCTTATCCTCTTCTTTCTCTTCCTTTTCTTCTGAGGGAGGCATTTCTTCATCATGTCTGGGGCTTTTGTCTAGTTCCTTGGTTAGAGGTTTTGTAGTTACCTCCACTTCTTCATCTGTGTCCTTCTCCTTAGAGGGTTGCTTTTCAATTTCCTCCCCAACATTCCTGAGTTGTTGGACCACCTCTTCCTCGAGCTCTTGATCAGAGGTCTCCAAGATGTATGTCGAGCTGGGATCCTTAACATCTCCCTCAGAGGATTCTGTTTCCTCCTCTTCATGCACCACTTCATCAATAACCAGGTGTTGATGCTCAAGATGCTCATGATAATCATCAGCTTCTTCTTCCATTTCTTTTACTACCTCCCTTTCTTGTCTCTCCAACTCCTCAAAAATCTACATTGTTTCCTCTATCATAGGTGGTTCAGTCGGAGGAGGAGAAACAAGGAGGCTGGCAACAACTTGAGCTAAGGCAGCTTGCACTGTGGGATTCATCAACACTCCAGAAAGCCCCATGGTTATGTTTTGCATATGCTTGGTGAAACCTTCTTGGAGAGTAAGAGTGGGAACTGTTGTTGTAGAGGCTAGGGGAATAGCCATTGATGGAGACATGGAGGAAGAATAGAGCTAAGAAGTGGTAGCGAAGGAAGAATCTATCACCAAAATTTGTTCAGTTAGTGAGGTGGAGCCAAGGTGAACCAAAATTTCCACCGCGGGCGGAGAAAAAGCAGGCAATGTTTGTGATGCCAGCGGAGGAGTGATGACAATGGTAGTAATAGCGACAGCGATGGGAGGGGTGACAGGTGGAGACTTTGGTTGCTCGGTTTCTCCTTCCTATCCCTCATGGAGTGGGTCCTTCTGAATGGTGGGCATCTCTGTGAATTGGCCTAATTTCTTTGATTTCTTGGGGGCTCACCTTCTTATACTTTCCTCAAATATACCTTTTTTTGGACTAGCGTTCAACCACCTCTTTTCTTTTCCTTGACCTGGTAGTTGGAGGAGATTTTGAGGTTTCCTCATATGGGGCAGCAACTATAGTTCCACTATCGGTCTTGCTTTCGAGCTCGTCTTCAAGCTCTCCATATGTCAAAGTTAAACCTTGGAATTTTAGTTGAGCTACATGTCCATCAACCCATTGTTTTGTCTAAGCTTCAATTGGCTTCATCAAAATATCGAGGTCATTCACCTCTTCCTCGTTTAAGTCAATTAGGGGCAGCGGAAGGTTGGCAACGGCATCATATCTTGGATCTATCATTTTGTTTTCATCCTCCACAACTTGATCCGGTACCAGAAACATGTTCACTGTCTTTACGAAGTATGTCATCATGCGCATGTAGTGCCTCATGCGCACTTCTTTATCATCTCTAAAATTTTCCCAAAAGTCTTTGACATTGTGGAGGTGGGAATATTCTTTTCCAACCATCTTCTTTAGTTTTCCATACAGATCCATCCATGGTCTGGCAGTGTGGCGCTCCATGTTGTATTCACTTATCTCATTTTCAGAATATTTTATACATTGGGATGCGGGGATCGCATACATTCCTTGGTCGAATGTGAGGGGATATGGAATTCTTGGCCTCTACATGTTACTCAAGAGGATATGTGCATGCTAGAGCTGCCTAGAGAGTTCAAGTAATACCAATCGGTCATTTGGGTACCAGGGCAGCTTATATGGTCTCTCTGCGAAACCCTTGATTATGATGTATGTAAACTTGGGAAACTAAATAAATAGAAATCCAAACTAGCGGATGAAGGCATTAGCACTATGGGTGACTCTCCTTTTGAAGTCACCTCCAAAAAAATCTGATCATGTGCTCGATGAAGGCATCATTAACCCTGGAGTAGTCCTTCTTGAAGTTTTTGTACTGGAGTTGCGGGTATCTATCATGTACCTTTAATTCCCTCCCCAGAGTTTGGCTTGGTGCCACAAACAAACCTCTATATTGAGCACGGTCAGCAAGTAGATGGACTAGATATGAGGTCATGTAAAAATGGGAGGTTTTCTTTACAAGCTAGAAACTACTCATGTAGGCAGTTGCTAATCATTCCTGCCAATGAAATTTAGTCTCTCCTCTAAAAATTTCCTCTATGAAATAGAGCATCCACTCCTGTAAGAATGTTGCAGTCAGGAGGCCCATGACCCTACTTAAAAAGGTTACCAAGTCATGGTAATCCTCGTAGAAATCACTTCTGAAGAGCTCCTGGGGTACTTTTTTTGCGCTACCCCTCTTCTCCTTTAACCAGTATTGATTGATAATTTTCTTACACTTGAGGGGGTCAGCCTTCCACATGCTCTCGACATACTCCTTGGATGTATCCTCCATTGCATCGAAGGTGGGGATATGAAAATTTTTCCCTATTGATTTGGTGGATAAATCAGCTAGTATGTTGCCATCTCTATCTACAATTCTCTTCGTTCTTTCCTGATATGCCTCCCTACAAGCCATTACTAATTCGGGAGCCATGAGGGTAGGCGGGAAACCAACAACCTTGGCCAACCCACTCTTTCTAATCCTTTTGGATTTCTTTGTGGTAGGTTTGATGATGACCCTCTGCTTGAATTCATCAATGTCAATGTTCCTTAAGTTAGAATCTAAGACCTTGTCCCAATATGTGGTGACCTTTGACTTGAGATCCTCTCCTTGAAACTTATACTTCATTTGATCCTTGTCCTCCTTCCCTCTTGATGCTTTGGAATCCTTCTTTCCCTTTTCCTTCTTTGTGGATGCTTGTGAAGGTACCACAGCCAGTTCCATATATCCTGCAAGTAAAGGAGAAGTAAGTATATTCAAGTGTAAAACATAAGAAACGTTAGCAAAATCCTGCAAAAATAGCATTAGACTGAGTAATTCATCATTCAAGGATCTTAATGTTTCCTTCAGATCATCATTAGCCTTTTGTTGGAGGGAGATATGGCAATGCGGGCCCCAGGGTGTGGACTTCCCTGGGCTAGCAGCCATTTTAGAGGGAGTTAGAAATGAATGATAAATAGGGCACAATGGTCCACATAGTTCCACCCGCATTAGGTATTTCATCTTGTGGTGGGACCCATTAGGGGTTTAAATCATTTGGGCACATGGATTGAATTGCTCTTGATTTTTTGGAAGCTTATCTTGGTCATTTAGGCTTGTGGAAGCAAAGGGTGCAGGCGTAGGAGGCCTCTCGGTTGTTTTGGGCTTCATTGTTTGAAATGACACTAGTGGGAAGGAATCTCGAAAGTGACATCATGCGCTGCGAGGCCCGCGGTTGAGGAGGATGACATCATTTTATCTTTGAGGTTTAAAACACTTAGAAGGGTGTGGGTAGGGTGGTGCGAAAAGGCGTTGGAGGGTCAACCATTTGGGAAGGCGGAAGCGGGACAGAGTTCTGCCATGGGTGGCCCGCATAGTCGGGCCCGCAGGGAGCCTTGTCATAAGTAATTCATTCACTTTTGGCTAGAAGGCAACCAGATGGCCGATTCTCGCACTATGAGTAGGTGAAGGTCGCTGGCCGTGTGAAACAGCGGGAGTGGGACGGCAACCTGGGCGATCACCAACATGGTACCCTACAATTATTTTTTTCATTTTAGGCTCAAACGGCGATAGAAAGTGCGTGGTCCGCTAGGCAGACAAGTGGTCAACCAAGGCCATTCGAGACGGAAGACACCCAATGGAATCCCATAGATGAAAGTCTGCAATGGGCAGCCCGCCCAGGGGTCAAAGTTAGATGTTTCTAGTGCAGAGGATTAGACGAAAATTATCGACGCGGGGCCCGCCCAGTAGAACGACAGTGTCACTCAGCCGCTTTGGATGGCGAGGTTCATAGGGAAACCCGCACATGGAGGCCCATAGTTGTGAACCCGCGATGGCCGAGAGACATTCCTTCGGGCTCATGGATTTTTCCAAGTTTGAAAGGGGCGGCAAAGAAAGGGGGCCTACCCACAGGAGCGAGCCTAAGGAGGGGAAAGGCCAACCATTTGAAGCTTACTACTTGAGGGTTGGGGCAATGGCGGCAGGATCTTTGCGGACCCACAGGGCATGATTGCCCTAGTTCAAGAACAACCATGGAAGGTTGGAGTTTCGCACGATATTTTTAGGGCCGATTTCGAGGGATTCTTTGATTTTTGAGACATGGGTTTTGTTCGCCATAATGTCTTCTAACTAGTTTGAAGGTTTTTAGTTCTTAAGACTTTAATAATTTTGTAGAAATACAAAAAAACTCATAAACAAGTGGCGGTGGAGGTCCTACCTGGTGGACCCATGAGGAATCGTTGAGGAATCTGATGTTGGTGATGCACGAGCAGCGACAAGACTTCGCAAGCGCAAAGGCGACGATGGCTGGAGGCTCTGCAAAATTTCTTAAATGTCTGACAGTGAAAATGACCCTTTGAATGTCTATTTATAGAATTTTATGAGTTAAATTCCCATCATTAATGTGGGTACAGAAGTAGCCAAGGTTGGTCACCATGTAATTCAAAAGAGTTGATGGCAGGAATAGCAGGGTCCACAAAGCGAACGTCAGTCAAGGGTTGGTCATCTGGAAAGTTAGCAAAAAGAATGGTGATGGAAGCACGGGTTCTACACAGTGGGTGGATGTGCCAGCTAGGCCGCCACAGGGAGCGAAAGGGGGACGAAATTCCACATAAGGCGGCCCGCACTGGTAGACCCGCATTGTGTGAAGGATGGCAGTTTTAAAGTTTGAAGGAAAAATGCTAACGACCCCATGAAGGCCAAAGACTTAGAAATTTTGAGGGTGGTGAAACTTGGTCAACTTGAGATGGTGAATCTAGGACTCCTTGACCACTTAGGACCCAAAATAGGGGCATGCAAAATGAGGCGAAGGAAAAAGTGACCCGATAAAGCGAAAAGAGAGGGTCCCCATTCTAAATGGGGCGTGTGTGCTATAGGCACAACACTGCACATCTGCTACACCATCATTTTTAGACTCATAAAACATGGTTAGATCAGAAATATTGAAAATTGGTGAAATATTGAGTTCATTTGGCAATTCTACTTCATATGCATTTAACTGATTCATGTTTTCTCACAATCTAGCAAGGTCCAATCTTCTTCATTTTTAATTTATTATAAGTACCCACTAGAAACCTTTATTTTCTCAAATTAACCATCACCTCATCACCAACTTGAAATTCTTTGTATCTTCTCTTCAAATCAGCATTAGTCTTATACTAAAAATTCATTTTATGAATGTGCTCTCTTACCTATTCATGTAGCCTCTTCATGTGATCAGCAAAATCCTCTGCATCTACACTTTTCTTCTCAACTTTGTCAATAATTTTCAGATCTAAAACCACTCTTGGAATGCTTCCATAAATAATTTGGAATGGAGACTTACCTGTGCTTCTATTCACTGATTTTTTATAGGAAAATTTAGCTTGTGGTAGAATCAAATCCCACCCTTTTGGCTTGTCTCGAACTAGACATCTTAGCAAGTTTCCCAAGCTCCTATTCACAAATTCTATTTGGCCATCTAGTTTTGGATGATAGGTTGAAAAACTCTTCAAATCATTCCTAAGCTTCTTCCATAAATTCCTCCAAAAGTAGCCAAAAAACTTTGTATCTCTATATGAAATAATGCTCTTCCGTAAACCATGAAGTCTCACAATCTCCCTAAAAAACAAATCTGCAATATGAACAACATTATTAGTCTTTTTACATGGTATAAAGTGAGCCATTTTGGAAAACCTATCGACCACCACAAATATAGAATCATGGCCTCTTTGTGTCCTTGGAAAACCAAGAACAAAATCTATGCTAATCTCCTCTCACGACCTCTCGGGTACAGGTAGTGGCTGATATAAACCAATGTTTTGACTAACTCCTTTTGCCACTTGACACACCCTTAAACCTTGCACATTTTCCTTAAATCTTGCTGAAACTGAAGCCAATAATACTTATCTCCAACAATTGTAATAGTCTTATCAAAACCAAAGTGTCCTGCAATACCTCCACTATGTTTCGCTTCTAGGAATACACAATTGGTTACCTCTAAAAAACATACCATCTTGGATCAAATAATCCAACCATTTGGTTCTATTTGCTGCAGTAGGCTCCTTACAAACCCAACTCTGTTAGACTTCCCACTCCTATGTTTCAAAACAAAAGTATAACTTTGTAAAAATTCAACCCATTTCATCTGCCTTTGACTCAACTTCCATTGACTACTCAACTAATGGAGTGCTTGGTGATCGATAAAAAAACAAATTCTTTTGGAAAAATATAATTTTTCCATTTCTTAAGTGCTTGAATGATTGCATAAAACTCTTGATCATAAACTAAATACCTTTTCCTAGCATCATTTAAATTCTCACTAAAATAAGCAATAAGTTTACCTTTTTGGCTCAAAATAGCCCCAATAGCATTACCACTTGCATCACAATCTACTTGGAACACCTTGTTGAAATATGGACATGCTAAAATAGGTTGCTTTGTCAATTTATTCTTCAACAAATCAATCTTTATTGCCCCTGTAGTCCACTTAAATTCCTTCTTATCACCCCTCACAATTTTAGTTAGTGGTGCACATATGGTACTAAAACCTTTGATGAAACTTCTATAAAAACTTGCTAACCCATGAAATGATCTCACCTCTGTTACACTCCTTGGTGTTGGCCATTCTAGAATAGCTTTCACCTTTTCTGTGTCCATCTTGATGCCTTCCCCTAAAACATCAAAGCCTAAATACATTGAATCCCTCTTCACAAAGCTGCACTTTTTGAGGTTAATCAATAACTTCTCATCTCTAAGCTTTTCAAAAACAAGCCTAATATGCATCAAATGCTCCTCTAGATTCTTACTGAACAATTAAAATGTCATCTAAATAAATGATCACAAATCTTCCCAAGAACTCTTTCAACACTTCATTCATTAACCTCATAAACATACTAGGTGCATTGGCTAGACCAAATGGCATGACTAACTACTCATACAAACCTTCCTTTGTCTTGAATTTTGTCTTCCATTCATCTCCTTCTCTGATTTGAATTTGGTGGTATCCACTCTTCAAGTCAATTTTGGAGAAGTACTCTACTCCACTCAAGCACTCCATGATATCATCCATCCTAGGTAATAGAAATTTGTACTTAATGGTAATCTTGTTTATTGCTCTGGAATCCTTCCACATCCTTTATTCTCCCCCTTTTTTTGGTGACAAAACAACAGGCACTGCACATAGGCTTAAACTCTCTTATCAAACATTTCCTCAACAATTCAACTTGTCTATTGACCTCTTCATTCTCTGTAGGTGACATTTTGTAGGCTGCCTTGTTTGGAAAAATTGCTCCTAGCACTAAGTCAATTTGGTAACTAATCTTCCTCATTGGTGGAATTCCTTCAGGCACATTATCTGAAACAATATCCTTCAACTCTTGCAACAAATTTGCAACTTCTATAGGAACTTCTTCAACATTTTCACTATTAGTCTTAGGAATCAAAGCAAAGAAAGGTCTCTCATGTTTCATACCTTCTAAAAAAATTCTTGCATCACTAAAAAAAACTCGAGCATTGTTGCAAACTTGCACTAAATCTTCTTCCAGAGGCTTCAACTTATGCTTCACTTCATCCTTGGTTATTGTGTAAGTATTGGCATGACCATTGTGCATTGCTTTTCTATTGTACTGCCAAGGTCTTCCTAGAAGAATATGACAAGCATCCATTGAGATAATATCACATAAAAATTCATCATAATAGCCTCCTATCTTAAATTTTACATCACATTGTTTGCCGATCAAAAGCTTCTTGTCATCTTGTACCCATGCTATCTGATATGCATTCGGGTGCTTCTTCATTTCTAGCTGCAATTTTCTTTCCATTTCTTCAGACACAAGATTTTTTGTGCTCCCACTATCAATAATTACATTACATGTCTTTCCTTCACATTTGCATCTGGTCTTGAACATTTTTTTCCTTTGTGTAGGTCCATTGTCTTCATTTATCAACACTCTTCTTGTCATCAAACCTTCACCTCCTTCCGCTTCGTCTGAATGTGATGAGTATGCAACTTCTACATTTATGTTTGCTGATCTATTCTAATTTTCAGTCCTTCTTCTTGGTCTTTCCTCTTCATGAGGGAATTCATATGCTATATGACCTTCTCCACACATGAAAAAAGTGCCTTTGAAGGTTCCTCTTCTGAAACCTCTACCCGATCTTCCTCTACCTCTCTGATTTTGATCTCTTCACCCATAAGTATCTTCATTCCTATTTTGTTTGTTGCTTCCTTGGTCTGTAATTTTCTGATTTTTCTGATTACTATCATCTCCTTTGTAAGATCTTCCTCCACTCTTTCTAGCATGGTTACTTCCTTTTTGTTTATTTTCAAATCTTTTGTTCACTCTTTCTTCAACTTTCAAGGCAACTTGATATGCATCTTCCATGGTTAGAACTCTTACCAATGCCATCTCCTCTTGAATGCTTGGTCTTAGACCATTTGTATATCTTGCAACCTTCTCTTTGGTGGCTTATGAATGCCCAATTCGGATAAGAATCCTATGGAATTCCTCAGTATACTCCTTCACTATTTTTGTTCCTTGTCTCATTCCTTGCATCTTCTTGAGTAAGTCTAACTCATAATCCACTGGTATGATTCTTCCTCTCTCCAACTGAATTTCTCTCCACCAGATTGAAGCATGTCCCTTCAATATTGTCTTGGAAAATCTTACTCTATCTGGGTCTCCAATTTCTTCAAAATTGAAATACTCTTACATATCATTTATCCAATCTATAAGTTCTTCTAGATTCAAGCTTCCATTGAAGGTAGGAACATCAATATTTGATCTTTTTCCCATTTTTGACAAAGATCTCAATAATGGGTCATTTTCAACTGCTACAATTTCTTCTCTCTATTTAGTTGTTAGGCTAGCATTCTCTTAAGCTTCTTCCTCATCACTCTCTAGTTCCCTTCTTTGTGTAAACCCTCTTCTTATTTCTTCTTGAATTACTTCCACTTGTCTTCTCAAAGCTCTGAAATCCTCATCATGGATAAAGTTTTCCATTCTTCCTCTTCCTCTACCTCTGCCATGATGAGATCCTCTCCCATCCATTTTCTCTAATATCCACAAGCTCAATCCTAGTGCAAACTGCCTCTCTTTGACAGTTTGTTCACACACTCAAGATCTTGAAGCTCTGATACCACTAATGTAGAGAGGGGATTCAACTCACAAATCCTCTCCAAATTCTCACAACACTCAATTTGAATAAAGAAAATTCAAACTAACATACAAAAATCTTCTTGCACAAGAAACCATTGATTTTCATCATTAAAAGAAATTTGAGTACAAAGGGTTTCAGTCATCAATGACCTTATATGTAGCAATTTAACTTCTTACAGGTATCAAATATGCAGGGGAATACATTCAAATGCATTCATATACTCAGTGATACAAGCTTTTGGCAACAAAATTCTATCTCCCAGCACTGAAACAACACTTGCAATTTTTGAATCTTCATCCCTGTCATTCTGAAACTTCCATGGGTTGTTTATCAATCCAACCTACAAATAACATCACAAAACAAGCCTCCAGAGAAAATCCACGCCTCCATGTCTTCTTCCTTTGAAATTTTCTTTCAAACTTCTTTCATTGCTCTCACCAATTTCCTGATTCTCCACTACTTGCATAGGAAATTATTTAAAATTAAATTATCATGCTTCCTTTCCCAAGTACTCCATACTTAGTGGCTGCAAATTCAACCTCTCCAAAGCAATTAAAGAAAAAATAAAACCATTTCTAACTACCTAGTCAAAGATAGACAATGCAATTTTAATTCCCCACTTGCAAAAATTGAAAAGCTAAAAAAAGAAAACCAGGACTTGGGTGCCCACTTCTTTGTCCCTAATTTTTAGGGGTCAATATTCAGTGCTTTAAATCCCCACTATCCATTTCCCAACACCTTCTCTTGCATTTTGAATATTTAAATTAAATTGCTTTAAAATCTGCTTTTTGCTTTACATCCCACTAGTCAATTTGTCAAAGTTGCAAAAGATAATTAATTGACAAATTAAATTGTTTACAGATAAATAATTTTCCACCCTCAACAAGTAATCCAATCCAAAATTAATTCACCTCAACAATCCAAAATTGCTCGAATAAAAAATTTAACCTTTTTTTGTTGACACATGATTGCAAGTTACCATGGATGCTCCTACATCAATAACATTTTGTTGAATATTTTTCTTTTAATTAAGTTTTGGAGTCAAACCAATTACAATTTAGACATAGGTGCACTAAGTCCTGCATAAATTTTTTTGTATTTAATGAAATTCAAATTTTTTTGTTGGAATAAGGACATCAATACCTAGTGCATAGATATTTTTCAAAAAAAATTCCACTAATTTACTATTTTTCCACGTGTAAAACAAAGAACTTGATGTTCAATAAAACTAAAAATAAAAAATAAAAACAAAATATATTAAATTTATAATTGTTGGAAAGATCGTTTTGAGGAATATAGTTCTCCAACTTGGTTTATCAAGTTGACTCCATTTGTACCTCTAGACTAATCTTCAAAAGTAAAAAAAAAAAAAAAGCATTAATTTTGAAGTGAAAGGGCAAGTTGAAAAAAAAGGTCATCATTCAAAGGGGTCTTCGAATGAATACCCTCGATATAACGTTTAAAAAGGTGAAACAATTAATATGGTAAAAACATTCTATTAAACACCTTCAAGTGAAGGGGTACATGTTCGAGCTAAGCATGTTCATTCGAAAGAGTTAGTTCATTCTAAGGCATTTCTAATGTGTTTTTGGGAAACCTCCAACTTTTGTTTGTCAAAAAAATTGTAACCCATTGTCGTGGGTTCACCCAAGGTATATAAATCAGAAAGGAATTGTTGAAACTCCCTTAGAATCAAATCAACCTCCCTCAAATTCCTCCAACAACCCAATAGCCAAAAGTTTTGACGCATACATCTTTTAGAGGTTGAGCCCAAGGAAGGTCCCTGAGTGGGAGGTTTCCACATCACACATCATCCTAGAACTTAATCAAGCTTCCATTACTAAAAATCCAATAGAAACCTCCACGAATGATATACCTAGTATAAATAATATTTCTCTAGAACCAAGAACCCTCTAGAAGCTAATCAACATCCAAAATCTCCCTAAAGTTACTGTACACAAAAAATACTTATTCTTTAGGATAGTCGAACATGCAGTTTCATCAGAAATGAGCCTCCAAGCAATCTTCACCAATAGGTCATTATTGAATTCTTTAATTTTATTAATATCTAGACCTCCCAACTTCTTTGGTTTGCACACTTGATCCCAAGCCACCAGAGGAATTCTTTTTCTTTCCTTAGTTCCTACCCAAAGGAACCTCTTTTGAATTTGATCAAAATTATCCACATATTTTCTCAAAACTTCAAAAAAACTCATAGCATAGACCGGTAAATTTTGAAGAGTTTCTTTAATAAGTTGAACCTTACTAGCTTGGCTAAGAAAATATCCCTTCCATCCAACCAATTTTAAATGAAATCTATCAAGTAACCCTAACCAGAAAGAATCAAGTATCTTATTTAGACAACGTGGATAACCCAAATAGGAAGAAGGAAAACTTCCCACATTACACTGAAGGATGTTGGCAAGAGACATTGCAAATTTTTTTGGTGTTGTCATTGATGGAAACCCTAGTCGGTGATTGGATCCGCATGTCATCATTTGCTCATACTGGCAGACATATTGAAGACAATCAAGGAAGAACAAAACATCCAACAGTTTTGTGTTCATCGATTCACATGCAAATTTTTTGTTGTTATTTTGAGTTGTGGATCTCATGAGAGGTTGATCAATGTATGTCTTGTGTTATCCAAAAATCTCAGTGCCTCATATCAAGTTGTGTGCAATTATGGAGATCTGGTTGGATATCCTTATGTTCATCAGTGTTTGGTGGCCAACCCAGTTGATATAATGTGCCGCGGATATTCAAGGAGTGTTTATTCAAATGTTTTTGTGTTAGAGCATTTTGATTTGGGTCCGAGCTAAGTTGTGGTCAACCGTTGTGGATGTGCATTGAATATTATTCATGATTTGAGTCATCAGTTGTAAATATTTTTAAGTTTTATTGAACCTGACATGTTGCGATTAAATTCTTAGTCACGGATATATAAATGATCAATTATATCATTTTGGTGTGTCAATAAGGTGTGTCGATGTGTGTTGCAAATATCAGAAGAGTGATTGAGCGATTATGCATAGTTTCACTTGTGCATTAAAGATTTTGTGATGTGAGTTAGAGCAGAGCAAAGAAGAAGTGCAGAATCAGCCAGAAGGACGGAAGATCGACTATTGAGCCTAATCGAAACTGTAATCAAGCATTTGTAGACAACTCTCTAGTTCATTCTTTTGGATCTAATCCAAATCTTTGTAAGGCAGTGTGCCTTTCTATTTTGAGCAGTGAGCTCTAGGCAGTGCGCCTGAATGCAAGTACATTCCCACATTGTAACCTTCCTTTTGAGTATAATCAGATCATATTGTGGATTGGCCATCCACCGTGGTTTTTCCCCTAATAGGGTTTCCACGTAAAAATCCTTGTGTTATGGTTTTGTGGTTGTTTGCTTTTTTTTCTTTTGGTTGAATGTGTTAAGTGGGTTAAAGATCAGAATAATAAATTTAATTTTTGTAGAACACTGATTCACCCCCCCTCTCAGTGTTGCTTGTTTCCAACAAAGGATACCAAAAAACTTCAACTGAAGTTGATCAGCCGTGTTCAGGAAAAAATGTTACTCTTAAGGAGGCTAATTTGTTGACCTAACACCTTCTCATAGCCCAATAGAATGGATTTTAACTTCTTGGATTCTTTTACCGAAGCATCCCCCATAATAATTGTACCATCAACAAATTGTTGATGGGAGCAAGGAGGACAAAGAGACAGTGAAAAAATTCCTTTAAGAGAACCCCCATTAACCTCAACTTGAATAAATTTTCCCAAAGCTTCCACCATAATGATAAAAAGAAATGGAGAGATCAGATCCCCATGTCTTATCCCTCTAGAACTTTTAAAGAATTCAGAAGGATAACCATTAATCAACACTGAGAAATGAGGGGAGGAGATAAGATGGACAATTAAATCAACAAATTTGCTGCTAAAACCAAAACTCACCTTGGTACATTAGTTAAAAAGTTTTAATTAACTTGATCATAGGCTTTAACAAGGTCCAGTTTTAAAAAGAAACCAGCCTTATTCACCAATAGAGAGTGAATAATTTCATGAACATAAATAACAAAGTCTAAAATTTGTCTTCCGTAGACAAACCCATTATGTTGACTAGAGACTAACTTAGGAAGAATAAACTATAATATGACTGCAAGGACCTTACAAAAGATCTTATAAATTGAATTACAAAAGCTAATAGGCCTGAAATTCCCAAAGGCCTTAGCACCAAGATACTTTGACACTAGGACAAGAAAGGTTAAGTTTAGTTCTTTTAGCAAATCCCTACTTCCAAAAAATTCCTTAGTTGCATTTACATTATCCTTTGCCACAATATCCCAAAAGGCTTGGAAAAATAAAAGATGGAAGCTATTTGGTCCCGAGGCCTTATTCCCTTCAAACAAAATATAGCCAATCTAATTTCTTCCTCTGAAGGGATACAAGTTAAGTGTGTTTTTTTTCCTTGGAAACAATTTTTTGGATACCCCCAAAAACTAATTTTCACTTACCCAATCATAGACTTAATCATTGGCTAAAATATTGGAAAAGAAATTCACTTACTCCTTTAAGGACAGAGAATAATGGACCTAACTTTGCAATTTGAAATAACATTAATAATATTATTAGTGACCTCAAAAGAAACCACTTTACCTTTAGTGGAGTTTCTTAGGCAAGAGGGTTTGTTGATGACTAACTGAGAGGATTTGGATATTTGGATGTCTTTCGTATGCCTATCATTTAGCTCAATTGAGGGATTGGGAGGCAAGTCACTCACTATAACACCTTGCAATAATAATTTTGTTGATGTGAAGAGTTATATATTCATTTGAGAGTTTGGGGAGGACAAGGAGTGATCAAGGTTAGCATAAAAAAATGTTGGATGGGGATAGTCAACATTTTGGTGTCAAATTGAGAAGCCAAGGGGTGCATGGAATGTCATACTAGGTGGTGAGAGCACAATGACTTAGATGAATCCTCCATGTGATTGATTTCTTCACGATTTTATAAATTAACAATGATAGACTATCTCATCTTTTTCTTCATTATTGATGCCCTAAGATTGAAGTAGGAACCTATAGGATCATTTTCATTTGTCTTAGATTGTACCATTAAAATGAAAGACATCATTACATAAGAGATGAGATTTGTCTTAATTATAAAGCTCCATCTTTCTCACCTTTTTTCTCAATTTTAAATATTTTTCTTCCCATAACTTAAAAAATTTATAACACCTACTCCTAACAATAATATACCCACAATATAAGTAAAAACAAAATTAACAATATCTTATGCAAATGTGAAGCAAATTCAAAGGGGACAAGCTAATCTCCCAAAAAAACTGCATGTCTTAGACATGATAACATAATACCCCATCCCCCATACAATGGAATCCACACGAGATAAAATTGACGGATAGATGCTAACGCATGTTTAAGTGCATGCCATCACCTGTCTCGTCGCCGAAAAAACATGGCACACCGACAGGTTTTAAAAACATGTTTTAAAAAAAGATTTGAAAATAAAAAAGCTACCATTTCAGCTTTTGAAGGTTGTTGGGGAGCTCGAAAGCGATTGTAGGTGTTTGAAGCTATGACATCCATCTCCATTCGAAGATGCATGTGAGGCGTGAGAAACTAGCTAGCAGGTATGTATATCTACTAGGAATATGTGTTGTTTTACCATTCTACATAGGGATTGTGAAGAATTTAACAGGTATTTGTTGCGAAAAGGGGAATTTGATACTAAGATGCAAAGTTGTTTATGTGCTTTTCTGTTGAGGGTTTGTAAAATTTGTGTTTTTAATGTTCACACCAGAACTATTTCAAACTATTTGAGGAAGCATAATGAAATAACTCACAACTCAACTGTAACATTGCTATTTTCAACATTCGCATTTTGAAGGTTGCTCTGGAGCTCGCAAGGGAGTTGTAGGCGTTCGGAGGTCAAAGTAGAGTGACCAATCTCCCTACCAAAACGCATGTGACAAGGACGAACAACTAGCTAGCAGGTATGTATATTCATAAATATATGTTGTTTTGTCATCCTTCCTAGGGACTATGAAGGATTGAATGGGTATTCGTTGTGAAAGGGGTATTCATTGATGGGTTTCCATGGGTTTTCATTGTGAAAAAGGGGTTTTTATTTGATATGCAAAGTTGTTTATGTGCTTTTATGTTGAGGCTTTTTAATTTTTTTGATTTTAACATTCTCTCCATAACTATCTCAAATTAGGAAAACTATCCAAATTGAGCCGAGGGGTGACAAACTAATTTGGTTGTTACATGTTGAGTTATGAATGTCTTCATCCAAATAGGAGGTTTGAAAACACGCGTTGTCGTTTGTCAATTGCACTTAATGGCATAAAACCAAGCTTCAAAGTAGACAGTTAAACTTGCAAAGACTGCTTGATATAAGAAATTGCATGCTTCATAACACAATGTGTTTGTCAACCTCCAGATTACAACAATAACTACCAAATCATCCAAATTATAATAATATTTTTATAAAACTATTATACATTTAACTGAATATTAATATTTTTAAATTAGGGTTTTTAAATTTAATTGTATAATTTTATTTGTATTAATGTTTTGAATCATAATTAGTGATCTATCATTATGATGGGGAAATGATTTAATATTTAAAATCACACTTTCTTTTGTCATTCTAATAATTGATCAGAAAGTGATCTAAAATATTGATAGAGAGTTCAATAGAAAGTGAACTACAACTCAAAACATGCAATGTGTTTTGCAAAGTGTGTACTCTAAAGGTTGCCCTATTAAATAAAGTGCAATTCAATCAAAACAACATGTCTTGAAAGCTCCTATTTATTATAAGATATCCATGACTATATGTATGTTTGTCTACATTCAAAATAATAACAAATTTGATAATTGTGTGTTAGGTATGATAAATTCTAGGTTTCAAAACACATGTTTAGTAACTTGCATTTGATAGGGCATCCAAAACACACCTCATGTTTTGTATCCTCTAACGAGGAGAAGTGTATTGTATTTTCCCAATTCCAACAATAATGGTCTTGTTGCTATTAAAAATACAAATATTTATACACACAAATCAAAAGCACGGGGGTTAGGGCATCATTGTGAACTGTAGGTTAAAACACAATGTGTGTTTTGCACAATGTGTACTTTGAAGATTGCCCTATTATATAAAGTGCAGGTATATAAGACATCCATAACTATACATATGTATGTATACATTTGAAATAACACCACCATTTAACAACTATGTGTTTACAATGTCAAATTGCAGCTTTCAAAACATGGTGTGTTTTGTAACTTGCATTTGATAGGGTATCCAAACACTCAATGTTTTGTGGCATTGTCTATCCAGCCATCAGGATGCACCTAATGGCTGTACCCCAGATGCATGTTAGTGTTGTCATGATCAGCCCATTCCGTCCATTTTGTATAACGTTCAAAGTATGGGGAAAAACAAGTTACGACAAGGTTAGAATATTTATTAACTTGCCTTAGTTTACCGCAACGGCTGAAATACTTATTAACTCAAATTCTTTCCAAAACACACTTACTTATATTATATGGATGAAGTTATATTATACTTCTATATTTATACTATAAATTTTATATTATTACTATAATACATACAATATTATAATTATATAATATAATATAATATTATTTATTTATATTATTATAACTATAAAAATATATTATAGTTAATAAATATAATATTTAAAACTATTATAATATATATATATATATTTGATAGATAGATAGTTGTTATGAGGGGCAGCACCCAAGAGGTTTTATTAAACATAGGAAATAAATTACAAAAGGCCTTAAAGGCCAAGAAAGAAAGAAGAACATAGCACTAAAAGATGCCTAATGAAGGAAGAGAAGACTGAGAGGAACAAGGAGGAAAACAAATACAGAAAACCACAAACTTTAGGCCCCAAAGGAGGCAAGAGACAAAGAAAAGAGAAAAACAGAAAACTCCAAACTTCAATCCCAAGAGGGACTAGACTTTACTAGCCTGTTGTGACAGCAGAGCCTCCATAGTCCACTAAGACCCTGCCGCCACCACATCCAAACCTTCAAACGAAGTTTCTCAGCATCAAATTTTCTTCCCTTTTTTTTCCTAGTCCCGCAGTCATGTTTAGATTTATTGCTAACCATTTGTCCAAGCCCAAGAGGCTAAGAGGAAGCGAGAACAAAATCCTATTCGAAGGTATCAAAATCATCATAATTTCCAAAGTCTTCAACATTCTCCTCCAAGTCATCCATAAAAGGATAAGTTCCCTTAGAATCAGAATCATCTTCCACTGGAATGAGTGGAAGAGCAACATCATTGCTGGAGTCGGGGGTGGCATGAGGAGGAGAAGAAGACATAACAGGAGGAACAGACTCAGCCACAGGAATAGAAGAAGAGAAGAACTTTTCATGGCTACACCAGCTGAAATCAACATCAGGAGAGCTAGACTTTCTCATCCATTTTTTGAGTCTGATGTAACACGAACCAGAGAGACGCTTGGTGGTGCAGGCCTCAACTTTATGGCCTAAGTTGTTGTAGTGAAAACATCTAAAGGGAAGCCCCTCGAAATTCAGGTACTGAGTCCAAATGTCGAAAGAAGAGTGAATGCGAATGGAGTGAGTAAGCAGCTTGGAGATATCCACCATGGCACAAACTCTGATAAACCTGTGAGAAAAATCAAACACCTCTAACTCCAGCGTGACAAAAACTCCAACCTAATTAATCATCATTTTAATGAGGTCCGAAGACCACAACACCAGGTGAAAATTGTAGAGTCTGATCCACATAGGAATATCAGTAATCACGGTACTGCCAGGATCGAAAAAAGGGGTCCAACAAGACACAAAAATTCCGGAGTTACCATAAAGCCAAGGACCATTAAGCTTCACGAAGTCGCAGTCCGCAGCCGAGTTGAAAGTGGTCAGGAAAAAGCCAAAATCCAATGGTTCAAACAAAGGGGGGGAAGATTGTCCCAAGTCCATTTAGCCCATTCCAAAAGCGAATCCAATGACGGGCGGCTGCACATGAATCGCAAGACCAGAGAACGAACACCAAGGTTGGCTGAAATCACACTGATGTGGTCCTCAGGCAAGTGGAGATCCGCCGGTTCCTTGGAGAAAGCTACCACCGCATCACCAACAGAGAGAGAAGAACCCTCTGAACACTGACCCTGCTCTGGAATAGCAACAGATATTGGCGGCGACACAGGAGGAGGCGGGCTAGGGTTTTCCTTCAAAATATTAGCCAAGCAAAAGGAATTACATTCGTGATAGGGATTCGCCTTGTTCTTACACCTAGCCATGATTACGGGATCCAGAGGAGGGGAATCCACCGCTTCCGCCGGCGTCGAGTCCAGAACCGACTGCATAGGATTAAAATCCGGACAAGGGGAGGGCAGAGAGTGAGAACCAGAAGCGGAACGAAGGGCATACCGGCTCCTACCATTCCCAACCGCCGAACGCCCAACTCGCAGCCTATCTGACAAAGTCATCCTACCTCTGTTTGAAGCCTTTGCCCTCACGCCAGACCGCAGCGTCGTCTCTTCCCCTCCAACATCTACAACATCGCCCGCAGCAAACCGCGGGGAAGCCTCGCACATATAATTCGCATGATTAATATATATTTTTACTTATAATTTGTAAATTATATTTATTATATTATTATGGATAGAATATTATATGTTATTTGTATTATATTATATTATATTATATAATAAATAATAGTATAGATATGAATATAATATAATATATTATAATATATGTTATATTATAATTAATATATATTTATAATTACATATAATTTATACTATTTTATATTATTATAAATATAATATTATACTTAATATAAATATAATAGTATATAATATTATATCTATATTATATAATAATATTAATATATTATAAATAATATAATAACTTAAATATTTGGGGGAGATAATCTTCACATTAATTCATTGAATCCAAATAAATATATTTATAATATATAATATTTATTTTTATATTTATATTAGTAATGCAAATCATTTTTATATATAATATTAATATCTATACTATTATTTATTATATTCTATAAAATAATATAATATAAAAATAACATATATATGTTTATGTATATATATAATATTATAATATATTATAAATTATATATAATTATAAAATAACATATATTATAGTATAATATATTATATTTATATTTATATTATTATTTATTACATTATTTAATATAATACTATATAATATAATATAATACAAATAACATATAATAAATATATATATTACAAATTATAAGTAAAAATATATATTAATTATAATATATATGATATATTAGTATATTTATTAACTATAATACATTTTATAATTATAATAATATAAATAAGTATATTTATATGTAATTATAATATTGTATGTATTATAATAATAATATTATATTTATAGTATAAATATAGAAATATAATATAACTTCATCCATATAATATAGGTAATAAGTATTCCAGTCGTTGCCCTAAACTAATGCGAGATAATAAGTATTCTAACCTTGTTATAAACTATTTTTCCCAATATTGTGTACGGTGTATAGAATGGACAAAATAGACTGACAATGGCAACACTAACAAGCATCTAGGGTGCGCCCATTAGGTGCATCCTGATGGATGGATAGCCAGTGCCATGTTTTGAATCCTTGACCAAGGATAAGTGTTTTGTTTTCTGAGTGTAGCATTACTTGTTTTGTTTCTATTAATATTACAAACCTCTATATAGACAAATCCCAAAACCACAAGGGTTGGGATAATTCTGAATTGTAGGTTAAAAGACGTAATGTGTTTTGTAGTCTACCATTTTTTATATCATGCAACATGTGCAATATTGAGTGTGTGCAATTTACCTTATGTTATAAATTGTAGCTTAAATAAGACACCATCTTTTCAAACCTCCTAAATTGCTTTTCATTACATTCTTACTATCTAAATAACAATAGCTTTTCATTACATTCTTACTATCTAAAATATTGCAGGTTTCAAAACACAGAGTGTTTTAAAACCTTGTAAAAATTATGTTTAATATATAATGATGTATGTAATGTAATTCTACACTTTCCATAGTGAATACATTGATAAATTTTCGATCTTATCTAGTTGATGTTGATTGATCTGGTAATTTTGGACCCAAGTTGAACAAGTTCTAATACCAAATCAAAGGAAGCTAAGATAGCATAAACACTTCCTATAGTGAATTGAAATCAATGAGAAAGATCAAAGATAACATTCACAAACATTTAAAAGGCCTATATGATGATGGTGCAGATTCAATTCCTCTATCACCCTTTAGAATTGAAGTGTGTTCTAATTCCTTCTCTATAATCATTGTATGTTGTAGTGCACAATGAATGTCTGTAAGTACCATGTAGCAACATGTCACATCAAACATGTGCTAAGTTGGGTCATAATGGCTAGGAAAAGGAGACAAAAAAGTTTAAATTTGAATTTAATGTCTTGGATTTGGGGGGTCAATCTCGCACTCCTTGGAATTGAACTAAATCAATCCCACATCCCTTAAAATGATCTAAAGAGATAAAATGTTGATTTCAAAGTATAGAATAAATATATAAAGAATTAGTAGAAATAGGTATAAGATTGTGAGTTAAGTCTAATATAAAAGTATGTCACTTGTTAATATATTATTGCATTAAGACATACACATCAAAGTGGACACAAAACTAAATAAAAATTAACAATGATATTTCTAGTTTCACCACTAGAATTATTAGTAATATATGTATATTGATGACTTTATGTACATTTTATTAAAAGACTTGACCAGTAGTTTTTTGAAAGTTTATTAAATTGACAAACTCATCACTTGGAAATTTTGTCAAAGGTTAGCTGCAAAAGAAAACCCAAGAAGTAGATAAATTTTCAGTAAAACACCCATAAGTTAAAACATAATTCAGAACACTCCATTGTCGCTGTTTCTTGTGGACTACTTCATCAGGCATGTATTAGCTATTTTACTTCTCTCCTAAATTAATATATATGCTTTTCCTTAAAAATATTAAAAATTTCAAAACACTTTTTTCCAACGGCAAAAGTTACAGAAGATATGGTAACAAGCTAGTCCTTCCTAAGTAAATAGAAAAGCTCCGCCAATGGAAAATCTTATTTCACGAATAGAACAGAGACCCCATATGTTTCAGATAAATGCAAAGTTAAGTATTCAATTCCACCATAATATGACACAGACACGCAATTCAATAATTCTCTGTTTTATGCAACAATTCAATTTGGTAACTGAAGATTGGTAAGAGTGATATACATCATCAAATGAACACCAGCATTTATCATTTTTATTAAATGGAGCTAAAAAGCAGTCGTTTGATCTATATTTATCTTTGCCATGACTAAAAAGCAGTTGTTTGATCTATATTTATCTTTGTCATGACTAAAGAGGGGAATTTGTTTCTATGCAGCTTTTGCTTTATTTAAATTTTTTCAGTTTCATACTTTTAAACGAAGGGCTGTTTGTTTGAGCGGTGAATGTTCTCCTAAAAGAAATATTTGTACAGAATACTTACAGAAGGGAAAAAACGGTATGTGAGACAAGTAGTGTCGAGTGTCTTTCTCAATTTACATAAAAGAAATTACAGAATTGCAAAAGAGAGAACAGGAACGGATCACATTCTCAAGCTGCTCATGTTCAATCATATCATAGCAGTAAATACTCCAAAGCCTCCTACAACGTGTATTTAGCTGGTTGGCTGTCTTTCTGGCTGAATCACTCTAACAACCAAATCACCATGCTGGTTGAATCACTCAAACCACCAAATCGCCATGCTCTTCATTCTAATGGAAAACAAACTTTTACATGACAGGCGGTGTTTGAAATGCATTCCAAATTTCTCTAAATAATGCATAAGAAACTGTACATATATGCTGCATTCTTGTGTGACCTAGCATTGGTCAATAACAACAAACCACATTTTGGCTTGACCGTGATTGTTTGTCATTGTCTCTGTAGTCCACATGTCACTGAACCTTGATAGCTTGCATTTGGAGCATCTCTAATTTCCTTGGCCTCTTGTAATATTTCAGTAAAAGTGAACAACAGACAACACTCACTGAAGAAGCTGCCATGGCAGCCCCTGCAACCCATGGAGGAATACGGAACCCAGTGAATGGAAACAATAATCCAGCTGCTAAAGGAATTCCCATTGCATTATAACCCAAGGCCCACAAGTAGTTGAGTCTGATTCGTCTAAATGTAACCCTTGAAAGATCAATGGCAGTAATAACATCTTCTAGGTTACTCCTCATCAATACTATGTCTGCAGCTTCAATTGCTATATCTGTACCTGCACCAATTGCCATGCCCACATCAGCAACCACAAGTGCTGGTGAATCGTTGATACCATCACCCACCATTGCCACCATCATACCAGACATCTGCAGATTCAAGAGAGGACATGAGCTCTTTAGATCAATATTAAACACACTTTTGGAATAGCTTGGACTATTTTTAACCCTTTTGGATGGCTTCTTCAAAGAAAACTACAATCTTCGTTGCAAATTGGTAATAAACTAAAAAATTCTTTATGACCCCTTCGGTTAGTTCAACCAAAATACTCTAGGGGAACTAATGCTTGGCTGATGTTTTCAACACTTAAAAAAGGTGCTTGAGACAAGAAGTACCTGCAACTCTTTCACTTTGTCTGCTTTACCTTCAGGTAACGTTTCTGCCATAACTGTCTCAATTCCAACCTCTTTGGCAATGGCATTTGCTGTACCCCAGTTGTCTCCAGTGACCAGCATACTTTTAATGTTCATCGACTTCAAAATGGACACTACACCTTGAGCCTCTGGCTTAACTGGATCTGATATTTCAATTATTCCAACCAACTCTCCATCAAAAGAAATCAAAATTCCTGTCCGAGCCATCTCTTCAGCCTCCCTCAAAAATTTATAAGCATCTTCAGAAATAGTGACTTCAGAATCTATCATCAGCTTTGTGTTTCCTACAAGAATAGTCTTGTTCTGCACTAAAGCTCTGACACCATGGCCACTTATGGACACAAAATCTTGCACTTCGGGCAACCAGCTTAGATCTGAACTTTCTGGTCTAAATTTTTTAGCATACTCAACCACAGCCTTGGCCAAAGGATGCTCACTGTTTGCCTAGAAAACAATGCAATTCTCAACTAATCAATCAGGAAAACCCTTTCAAATATTTGAATGAACGAATCAATTGGATGCAAATCAAATTCAATGATTAAAATGATGTTATATTTGCAACAATCAGTTCAAAGGAATACTTCCGTCTTTCCCCTGCCAAACCATAACCTATCCTACAAGATCCAATCACAACAATGAATTGAATAAAGAGATACTGAACAAAAAACACATTCATTTGCACAAGAAAAGGATACTGAACAAACAAGCAGCAATCAGAGTAGGTTGTTGTTTTAAAAAACAGGTTCCATCTAAGGCCCTACCTCAGTCGCAGCAACCACTGCATAGAAATCACGTAAGAGCATGGTTCTTAGGAGGTGTGTGTTAACAACAACAGGTTTTCCAACAGTGAGTGTTCCTGTCTTATCAAATACAATGCAATTTACCTGCACACAGCCAAACCTCAAAGTCATCAACTAACCATTTTTAAAATATGTTAAACAGGAATCTTGTATTCCCCAGAACTTAGAACCTTAAATTTAATGACAAAATTCTCAATCAAAATAAAATGCTTACTTTATGTGCACTTTCAAGCGCCCCTCCCCCTTTGATGAGAACACCTTGCCTGGCCCCTACTCCAGTACCCACCATGACTGCAGTAGGTGTTGCAAGACCTAAAGCACAGGGACAAGCTACAACCACGACAGCTATGCCAAACTGAAGAGCAAGTTCAAACTCATCCATTCTAGGTGGGATCCAAGACTTGGCATATGAACCAACCTTTCCTGCTACAAACCATGCTAGCCAGGTGGTAAAAGAAATTGCAATAACCTACATAAAGGGTGCCAAAGTACAACATATAGTTACTAAGTAAACCAAAAAATTGAAATAAGATGGGATTCGGCTTTCTCACATCTATCACTATTGAATAAACACAAAACAGTTAAAGAATCATTTTTCACTTACAAGCATGAAAAAAATTCAAATATGGTCATGGCCTTAAGTTACTGATGTCTAACCACAAAACTACTAGAAGATGCAATATGGTTACTTACAAATGGTACAAAGAATTTTGAAATTCTATCTGCAAATTTCTGCACCGGTGCTTTAGCCATTTGTGCTGCTTCAACAAGTCGGACTATTTGTGATATAGCAGTCTCTGAGCCCATGTGTGTAGCTCGAATGTGTAGCACTCCATTTTCATTCAGTGTTCCGCCAATGACTTCATCACCAATTTGTTTTGGAATGGGCCTAGCTTCACCTGTTATCATGCTTTCATTGACATGACTCTGTCCCCAGACAACCAATCCATCTGAAGGAACTTTATCACCGGGCAAAATTTTGATTATATCATTACGTTGGATCAACTGACTACTAATTGTACGTTCTGATGCAACATTCCCATCATTGTCATGAATTAGTAAAGTAGCTGTGTCAGGTGCCAAATCCATTAACTTGGCAATAGCTTCAGAGGTTTTCCCTTTGGCAAGAACCTCCAAATACTTTCCAAGAAGGATGAAGGAGATGAGCATTGCACTGGTTTCAAAGAAATCAGTACCTTTGAACTCCAAATCAGTTGCAGCCCTCAATACTATGTAGACTGAGTAGAAATAAGCTGCATTTGTTCCTAAGGCAATCAAAACATCCATGTTGGCAGAGCCATGACGTACAGCCTTGTATGCACCAGTATAAAAGTGCCGACCAATGATAAATTGCACAGGAGTTGATAACATCCACCTTAAAAGCTGTCCAAGCATTAACATATTAACCAGTTTTAAATCTAGCCCTCTTTTAATTCCTGGAATGTACATAAAAATCATGGCTAAGAGAAATACTGGTACAGTGAAAACCAAACTCCATAAGAAAGACTTATGGTACTGATTAATTTCTTTGCTTCTATCAGGACCTCCTGACCCTTGAGGCTGAAACAAAGTTGCCTTGCAGGTTCCAGAACATGTTTCCTCAATCACCTCTATGAAAGTTCTAGGTCCTGTCATTTCCGGATTGTATGACACAACTAGTTTCTCTATTTGCATATCCAGTTCTATATCTAATACACCTGGTAAAGCATGAAGAGAACTCTGAATCAATTTAATTTCTCCATCTGAGAGGATTCCCTCTAGTTTCAGATGAACCTTATTCCTATCTTCCCCAGTACTAATCAGGAAAGCTTCAAAACCAGTGTCATCAATTGCATCAATCAACTGCTTGTAGTTAACCAGTTTGGGGTCATATTTGATTTCTGCTTCTTCTGTTGCTAAAGCAACTGTAGCCCTTTTCACCCCCTTGACCTTTTCCAAAGCAGATTCCACAGGGCTAGAACATGAAGTGCACGTCATTCCTTTTATGCGAAGCCGACATACAGCTATTACAAACACCTCATCGTCAGTTTCCATTAAAGTGGCTTCAAAGCCAGCATCTTCAATGGCCTCCCTGATCAATTCCTCCTGTACGAGCATGCAAAGCAATTTTAGCATAACCCAAAAGAGGAAAATCAATGTGTTCATAAAAATGCATTAACAACTGTGATTATTTGTACCAGTTGCTAAAAGCAGCTGTGATTAAGTATGCTGCAATTGTGAAACTTAGAAAGCAACCTTCGGATTAAATTCCAAGTAGGTTCCTTTGGTGTCAAGCATCCAAACAAACCCCTCATGGAATTCAGCTTTATGAATTTAGTATCTTTTTATTTAGATTTTTGTTTATTGTATAAATAAAACATAGGGTAAGTAGTAAGTACTACAAAAGCTGACAGCTAGAATCACTTTGAAATATAAGCTTGCAATGTTAAGCATGCTATCATAGCTATGTTTTCCTAGCTTTCTCATTTTAGCTTTTCAATTCTTCAACGTTCATATTTAAAATCAGTTTCCCATTCAGCTTAATGAAAAAGAAAGAAACAGTAAGAAAGGAGTTCAAAGTGCAGGGACTTTTTGCCTAAGAGAAATGAGGGGATCAAGTAAGGCCTATAACAGACAGTAGAAGAGAGTTGACGTTATGGCATGTGAAAGCTGTCCCAAATAGAATAGGAGAATAATATAAATAATAAAGAACAAGGGAGGGTATAATGTCAACTAAGTGAAATGACTCTTCAACAGAGGATATTGGTTCAAAGAACAGTCCAGACTCCAAAATAGTAAATACAGACTGCAAATGGGTTGATTGTACAGTGGTGGAGAACCTCAGCATGCTAATGGGAGGTCCTAGGTTTGAGTCCTAGCTGGTCCACAGAAAATAACATGATATCAGAGCAAGATTGGGATCCCCAAGCCAAGAGGTGTGGCTTGAGAGGGCTGTCAAAAGAACAGTCCACACTGAGACTGCAAATGGGACAGCAGCTTAGTGGTAGAGCACCTTGGCATGGCTGGTCCATGGTAAATAATATGGTATCACAGACAGACTGGGAGCCCCAATCCATGAGGGATGGATTGAAGTAGCTGTCAAAGAACAATTCACACTGAAGATAACAAATTGGATAGTAGCTCAGTGGTGTAGCAACCCAGCATGCTAATCGGAGGTGTCCTAGGATCAAATTCTAACTAGTCCATGAAAAATATAATTTGTGGTTGTTGAAAACTAAAATGAAGTAGGAATGTTAGGCTCCTAAGCTCAAGTTCTAGATGTTCCATTTGATTTAAATTTTGTAAGGAAGAATTTCTTGTTAAGATGGGTTAAACTGAAAAGAAACATATAAAAGAAAAAGCCAAAGTTACTTATGAAGGAGAAGTTAACCATTTGATGTGTGCACAAGGACCATGGCTAACACTTAGTTGTAATCTTCCCATGCATTCTGACACATAGTCATTTCTCACCCAAAGCATATTGAGGTTCGCATACCATCATTAGGTCATGTATGTCATTAATACAATGACATAGCAAAATGCAAAAGACTATAATACAAAATATGACAAATAGACTCTTTATGCATAAATTATGGTAAAACTTTGTTGCTTTCTTCTATTAACTCCTATAATACTGGTCTGCAGGCTCCAGACCCCTAGTTCGGATCCAATCCATCCTGAGTCTGGGTCCAGTACATAGTTGGGGCTGCCTAGGGTCCTGCCAAATGCTTGTGGGTCCATCCCGAACAATCCCGGACACATTCGCAGCGAATTTGGTGGGTACTTGTACCCAGACAATAAATTTGGCTGCTTTTTAATTTTTTGAACTTCTAATTTGGTAATTTGCCAATAGGCCACTTTTTAATTTTTGAACTTCTAATTTGGTACAAAAGTGAAATTTGCACCCCCAAACCCTAAGACGTGGTATAGAAGACATCTAAAAGACAAAAACAAATATATTATTCATCTTGCTGAGTTTTTTCTCTTGCTTTCCATTGCATGAATAGAGTTGAAGATTTGTCAGTGAGCATTCCAAACTGGTTGGTTTGTTATTCCTATGCATTTGCAAGAGTTCATTTGTTGCCAAGGAGATCATAGAGGAAGATTTCTACAAAAATGTAGGTTTTTATAAGTTTTTGATTTTTTTTTCCACGAATGAACTCTCTTGTTTTGTTTTGAAGTTTTTGTTTTGTTTTCATTCTTCTAGGAATCTATAACACATGCTTATTTTTTTTAAATGAATTAAGTTGTATATGTATTTTTTGTTTCCATTTGTTTCAATTGTTCGAATGCATTGTTTATTGAACTTGTTGTCATAGGTATCTGTATTACAATGTCATCTAGTTCTAGCTCCGTGAGCCAACCCTGCTTCAAAACAAACCTAAACTCTTCCCTTTAGAAATATGTTAAAATGGTATGGCAACTTCTAGGTGGTGGGGGTTATGTCTAGATTTGTAGTGGATGTGATGTTAGATATTCAAGCTCATACAATCAATTGAAAGGTCATTTGTGCAACATCCCTAGAGGCATCAAATTTTTCCTACGGAAAGATGGTAAACCCATTCTAGAATCACAAGTCTTGGCATATATCAATGAGTAAGAAAAAACAAATCAAGTAGCAGGTCATATATTACATCATCCTTTGTTAAAGAAAGGATCTTGAGGGATGGAGCCCCCTCCACTGCCTTCTAATCTTCAACCTACAAATAGCCACCCATTTTTTTCCACACCTGAAGAACAACATATGGCCTATGCACATAAGAGATCAAAGGGACTGTTGAAAACAACATTTCAAAATGAGTCTCAAGAGATTGCCAATCAACACATAGCAAGATGTCTCCATGTGAATGAATTGGCATTCAATGTTGTTCACTCACCATATTGGAAACAAATGGTGAAAGCAATTAATGAGGCTCCAAAAGGGTACAAGGGCCCGAGTTTTGAGAAGGTGCGTAGCACCTTATCGGAAAAAAAGGCAAAGTTTGTAGAGGAGTCCTTGAAGCCCATAAGGGATTTGTGGGTTGAAACAGGGATGTCCATTTTTTTTAGATGGAAAGATGCAAGAAATCAGCCATTGATCAATGTTATTGTAGTGTCCCCTAAAGGGGCAATGTTTTTTAGAGCAATTGTGAAGGGGAGGTGAAGGAGGTGCATTTATTGCTAACATTTTTTATCAAGCCATTGAGGAAGTGGGCCCTTGAAATGTTGGGTAAGTTATAACAAACAATGCCAAAAATTGTAGAGCAGTTGGGTTATTGGTTGAGGAGTGTTATTCATACATTTTTTGGACACCTTGTGTTGTCCACTCCCTCAACTTTATGCTACAAAAAATTGGCACCAAAATTGATTGGATCAAACAAGTGCATGTTGAGGCCGAAGAGATCCAAATGTCTGTCACCAACCACCATGTCACAAGGAATATTTAGAACATTCTCGAATTTGGAGCTGTTGAAGGTAAGTTAAATATGTTTCACTTTAGTAAACTTTTTAATTTTAATTTTTGTAAATTCTATTTTTTTAATTTTGATTTTCAAGTAGGTTGTTGAAACCCATTTTGCCTCCAACACATTTGTGTTGAGATGACTTGTGAAGGTTTGTGAGGCACTTTCTAACATGGTCATTAGTCTAGATTGGTCCATATGGAGGCAATATAGCACTACAAGGGCAGCAAAGGTTAAGAAAATGATCCTAGATGACATTTGGTGGGATCGTGTTGAGTATCTCCACAGTTTCACTAAGACCATATTGGGCATAATCCATTATACCAAAATGGATAGGCCTTGTTCAGGTGAGATATATGATGGCATCAACTCAATGATTGAGAAGATAAAAGATATCAAAAATGCAAAAGAGCGAGATCCTAAAGAAACTTTCTTCAAACTACACAAAATCATTGAAGAGAGATGGAACAAATGACCACTCCGCTACATCTTCTTGCCTTTGCATTGAGTCCCAAATATTATAGTGTTGAGCTCATTTTTGTGTCAACAAGAGTTTCCCCATATAGAGATGTTGAAGTCAATCAAGGGTACAAGGCCAAACTTCACAGACTCTTCATTGATTTGGACATGCAGGATGTAGTGAGGGTTGAGTTCATGGATTTTGCACACTCCAACTTTAGTATTGATGCTCTTCGAGACAAGTAGAAGGTCGACACTCATAGTTGGCGGTACTTCCATGGCCAATAATTCACACACCTACCTCTTGCAATCAAAATTTTATCACAAATTTTATAAAAAAAATCTTTAATCTTTTAAGTTTTATTTATATTTTAATTTTATAATTTAATTTTTTTTAATTTTGTAACTCTTAGCTCTCTAATTTTGTCTTAATAAACTTCTATTTCATCTACATCTAAGAGGAATTAGAGCACATACTCCACCCACTCAATAAAGCGCAATCAACTACACTTAAAAAAGGCAAAGGACTTGGTGTATGTGCATTCAAACTTGTGGCTCCTTACACAAACAAAGTGGCTACAAGGAAGGGGACACAAGGAAGTGGGATATCAAGCCAAAGTATATTGACTTGGATGCTTCCACTTCCCACTTTGTTGCACTTGATGTTGAAGATGAGCCAACTAGTGAGCATGAGAGTGCTAGTGCTAGTGCCAATGGCATTGTTTGTGGTTCTTCTAATTCACCAGTACCTACATCATCTAATATGGATGATGATGATAATATTTTTGAAGACCCATATGATGATTTTTTATCAATGATGGTTGATTGTTGTGATTAAGGTAAACACAGGAAAAGGGCCCAGACCCATTACAAAACAACCATAGAAGCAAGTAGGATGAAACTCACCAATAGTGAGACTAGAAAAAACAACAAACAATGAAAGTCTCCCAAGGAGACAAGAACCAACTACAAAGAAGAAAACAACAAAGACCAGCAATACTTTTAATCAGAGCAAGGAATTGAAAGCTAGTTTCTGGAAGGACCCAAAACCACCAACAAAGATAGTCAAGGCGGTTTGAAACCAAATTTCACCAAAGGCCTTACAAGAGGGGTAGGACAAGAATGGAATGTCCTTCCACTTTTCAAAAGAGAAACTCAACTGAAGGGTTCACAAAAATAGCATCAACTTTCCTATTAACTTTGTGAGGGGCTCCTTTTGCCTTAGTAGTGTGATAATTCACTTTTGATAACAGCAACCTCTTGTCCTCCAAAGGGATTTGAAGATGACAACCAAGGGTAGTCCTAACCTCTTTTGTTTTCAACACCAACTCCTTATCATGGGCCTAAGTACACACCACATCATTGGAGTGCTCATTATCATGGAGGGCTTGGTAGATCAAGGAGAAGCATCCAACACTGTGGAGGTGGTACAACTAGGAGGACTCGTAATGAATTTCTTGTTCCCAATCCCCAAGCTTGGAACACAGTTTAACATTGTTGGGAAACTCCAAACCAATTTCAAACATGACACAAAATCTAGCAAAGAGAAAACTAGATCTAGATTTAGTGACATTGGCAATGGCAATAAAATGACCAATAGCATCAACAATTCCATGGATGATACATTCATCCCAGAAAACCAAAGGAAGCTCTAGGAGATGGACCCAAATAGGGATCATGTTAACCTTTTTAACATCAAGACTAGCAGCCCAAATTTTTAAATGAAGAAAAGCATTACCTAGAAACCAAGAACCTCCTTGAAGAATTCTAGAGCAATCCTCATAGAAATGAAAGGAGAATACTAGGAAAACATTCATCATGTCCACAACATGAATACCAGGAACCTACCAACAGTCAAAAGCCCAGCTACAGATAATGTCTATGTTTGGTCTGTGACCAAAAAATCTCCCAATGAGAGAAAAATGCAGCCCGACAGAAGCTCTATCCACCCACTCCTCAAGAATACTTAGAGAAGGAGAAATGGGAGCAAGGGACACCCCAACAAAGGTGACATCCCCAAAATCACAAAGCAAAAAAGAAGATCGAGGGTTAGGAGACCTAGGCACGCTAGAGGTCAAGGAAAAAACAACAGCAACGAGAGACCCAACAATAGGAGAATCCATATCTGAAGGGGAAGGGAAGGTTTTCAAGACCGCAAGATCCACAAGTTCACATTTGACAGACAAAGGATGTTTCATCACATCAACATTCCAAACATCCACATTACCACCAACATCCTACATAGGGGCAATAGGGGCAGCCACATGATGCTCTTCTGGGAGCTTGGGAGAGGGTAGGAGAAAGCCCCTCTTGAGAGCACAATCAAGGTCTCTCGACCCAGCCCTTGAAAAACCATGCTTAGTAGAAGAAAAAGACACAATATAATACTCATCCTTCCAACCTTCCTTACCCCTCTAAGTAATCAGACATGACTCTAGAAGAATGTCTAAAAGAATTTCATCCTCCTCTTTTGGCCAAACATTTTCCCAAGCAACCAAATCAATAGCATCCTCCTCATCTAAAACACCCACGTAGTCCCCTGCGTAGAGAGAGTCACCAAAGTCTCCACCATAGCAAGGAGCTACCACCTCAAGGGAAGACACCTTTGCAGGGAGAGCCACCATCCTTTTCCCAACATCTAGACCATGTTGCACAAGCAAACAAGCTTCCAGCAAAATATCAAGAAGCTTCTCATCATTTTTCTACACTTGATCATGTCCCTAGTCGTCCAACTCTATGCCTGTATAGCCATTCGCAACACCATCATCTTCTTCAAACTTGTCGTTGCCATCCTCCACATCAGAGGAACTGCCATCGCCTTCACCCTCTAGGGTTTCGGGCGCCATCTCCATGATTGTGTTTGTATTTTTTATATGGAAAATGATGTGTTAAGAATATATGATTTAATGATGGTTGATTGTTGACACTTGGCATTATTATTTTTTAATTTTAATACATACCATGACTAATTGACATTGTAATATTTTTATTTTTATGGTGTTTTTTTTTATTGTATAATATAAGATGCTATGTGTGGTGTATTTTGATCTTTTTTTTTAGATTGCAAGAATCGGGCCCACCTATAAACCGCAGTGCACCTGGTAAACTTTTTTCACGTGACCAATGACACTGGCACGACACAGCCTTCAGTACCATGAGGACGAGGGGGGGACTAGACCTCATGACCTCTTGCCTGCAACAGGATGTTTTAGCCCATTGAGCTAGGCCCCGCCCTGATGTATTTTGAGCTTAATCACTACAACAAATATGTCAATATTTCTTATATGTTTTTGTATGGATGAACCAAAAACAAACCCAACCCCCAAAAAATTTTGACCAAACCTATGAATTGAACCCTCAAACCTGAAATTGAACCAATACCAAGTTCAATATTTTAGATTAACTCTATATTTGAATGGATTACATTAGGGGGTTTTATGGGCACTTTACCCCAACACACCTTACTCTAATTATAAACACATGCAATGCAAATCACAACACCAATCATGTGCACCTGCATGGCAAAGCAATTAAGTTGGATCCTAAATGGTAGGTATAATATAGTGCACCTAGTTAACTAAGTTGCACTTACAACCAATAGAGAGATATGCATACTCCCACTTTCAATTAGTAAAACATTGTAACATGCTACAGGAAAGGTTCATCATGGTGCCAACACTTATGTTGTAATCTTCCTACATGCTCTAGTACACAATCATTTCTCACTCAAAGAACACTTGGGTTTGGATACCCTAGATAAGTGATGCATTACATTAATACAATGAGATAACAAATGCAATAAGACTATAATGTACAATGATATACAATTTTTTTATGCATAAACTATGGCAAAACTCCAATGCTTTATTCTATTAACTCTCTATTTGAATAGATTACATCAAGGGGTTTTACAGGTGCTTTACCCTAGCACACATTAAACCAATTATAAACACATACAACATAAATCATCGAGCCAATCATGCACACCTACATGGTGAAGCACTTAAATTGGATCCTATATGGTGAAAATCAGAAGGTGCACTTCAACTGACTAAGTTGCACTCATAGTCATGGTGAGACACACACACTACCACTTTCAATTAAATACAACATTGCAATGCACTACATGAAAGGCACATTATGGTGCCAACATCCTCTTGGTGCAAAATTTTCAAACAATTACAAAAGTTTGAACAAAACACAATAGAAAGACATACAAAATGAAGAAAAGGTTCATCAATCCAAGGAGAAGATCAATTGGACCTCAGGGACGAAAGGGAAGACTTCTTTCTTCAAAGTTTCCCACAATCCTTTTTGAGCATTATGTGGTGTACCCATAAATTCATTAGCATTGGCAATGATTCCTTGGATGGTCTTCACATGCTCATCCACTACAACTTCTTGTGAGCCACCAATCCTTGTAGGTGTTGGCATAGATTGTGAGATTTTGAAATTACTCATTGGAATTCAATGCATACCTTCTACTCCAATGACTGTAACATTGCTTTGTACTAAGTGCTCTTCGCTTCAATGAGTGCTTGCAGTTCATCCTTTTTATCAATCAAGGTGTCCACTTCATCAAGTTTGGGGACCGCATGCTAAACTCAAGCCCATCAAGTGCAACCTTTTGTGCAGCTAAGCATGTGTCCACCAAAGCTTGTGCCTTTAACACCATATTAGCAATTTGTCAAAAAGTGGCCACATCCTTTACAAAATCACCCCAAGCCATTGTGAGGAAAACTTCCCAAAATGTTGAGACATCCTCAAGAGGTTTCTATTGCACTTCCTATTGTGTGGTGGCATCCCTTTGTGGAATGTTATATTTTAAATATGGTAGATTGATTAGTGTGGCATCAAGGGTGACAAAGCAATAAGCAAAGCACATACCAACTTCTCCAAAAAAATCAAAATGTGCAAGCAAATTACCATTTGGACCTAGCACAAGAAAAGTGGGAGGGAACAAATTTGGACATGCTGAAATTATATCATGTTGCAACAACTGAACATAACCAACTACATAATCCATTGTTGCATCCACTTGGGCCTAGGCCACTTTTGCATTCTCAAATGCAATGCCTTGCAGAACCAAATTTTCATCTTGTGACTTCACCTATTATTAGAGTGCATTGACCTGTAGTTGTGCTTCTTGTATTCTTTGCTCTACTCATTGGGTCTTGTTCTACACTTCCAAATAAACTACTTTGTACTGATCCAATCTGCACAAACCATCTTTTCTAGCAACTACCTCATTGTGGTGAGTCCACAACAAGCACTACACATGACATATGGTTGCAAGAGAGAGCATGGCCAAGCTTTCATCAAACATTGCACTAAATTCTAGAACTACATGTGATAGCCTAGTCGGTTGCACTTGCATCACAAAGCCTACAAAGCTTGTAAGAAGGGAAAAATCCTTAATGTGACCCAATTTTGTGTTAGAGATCCAATCAAATGCTACACTAATAACTAACACATCTTCAAATTGAAACGGTTCCCTTAGCTAAGATACAATCATGAGTCATAGACTTGGAATAGGTGGCACATTGCTCTTGACCTTCACTAGATAAATATGAACGAGCGCTTGACCAAGTGGAGGCAATGATAGTATATGAAATGTGGAGGCTAGCAAGCTATAAATAGGAGAAACTAACAAAGATGGAATCACACCTAATGGAGGCAATGAAGATGATGGAAGTGTGACTATTGGAGATGATGGAAGCATTGATTGATGTGGTGCTGATTTGAGGCAAGCCCCTATTCATTTTCCTCGTCCATGACTAGCTCTTACTGTGCTAGTAATTGTGGTGCAACTTGTTGTTGGCTTTGTTCATGTGTCTTGCTACTAGCTTTCTTCACATGCCTTTTCCTTTTCTACTGCATACTCTTCTACCACCTAAAATTGAAAACTTGTCCCATGCTTGCACTTTGGAGGAGGGGATGTTGCTTTTCGTTTCCCTTTGTTGCACTTTCGCTTATGTCATGTAGTTTCCTTGGTAGTAGGAAAGTAAGACACAAAAACTGCAACAAGATCGAGGTATGCACAATGACAGCATCCTTCAACCATAATCTTTATGCCTCCACATAGGACTTATCCAAGACGTAAGGCAACTAGAAAGGCATGATCTCTTGATCATCAAGGCATAATGCTTGAAAATGATGAGGATAAACTTTGAAAGTTACATCTAGGAACTTGACCACCATAGGAGGAGGCACACAATAGTTTCTCAAGCACTATAGAATGAGTGCTCTTTCCCATTTATCCATTAGCTTCCCATAATTTACCCCATGAGACAACTTTGTAGAGTACAAGAAAAGATCAAAGAAAAATGCTTTTGTGTGATTGTTACTATGTTGGGACAACTTGTCAATTGGCATAACCTAGAATTCAAGCATGTGCAAGATGAGAAGCACACCATGGTGAAAATCATCTTCCTTCTCCAATGATTCATTTAAATCAATAATATCAATTGCCAAGAAACATGCATAGTCATAAATGACCCATTTTACCCCCACTTGGTATCCAATATATGTAGCTGCAATTGTGATGACACATATGGTTGACTTGCACAAAAGCTTCATGCCTGTAAGTTTGCAATCCATATGCACACACATTCATCATATCTAGCATATTGACTCCTCTTCCTCCCCTATGCCTCTTGACCAACCAATATACCTATGTTGCATCATGTTTAATCTCCAATGCCTTACAAAATTAGTGCATTGCTCACTATTGTCCTACCATGATTGAGCATAAAAGACCAATAAGCTCAAAAATGGACAAGGGAGAAACAAAATGGACTTCCCATTCAAATATAAAACAACATTATGAAACCAAGAAAGAAGATACCTAATGAGAAGTTTAGGAATCCCAAAAATAGGGTAACTTATGCAATCATAGAAGCCTAGCATCAAGTAGCAATTGTTTGAGTTGACTCCATTTCCACCTTGTCTAGCTATTCTACATATTGGCAACATTAGAGTCAAGCTCCTATATTTCTTCATCGACTTTCTTGCATAGGTGGTTAAAAACTTAAAATCATTGATCTTACAAAATTTGACTACATCCCATTTATCTCCCTAGATGTCACATCCTAGTGTAACTTATATAAGGTTGAGTTTCACCTTATTGCCTAGGTTTGCAGGTGTTGAACATTGGCCAATATCTTTCTATGCCAGTCGAGAAGTGTGACTGCTTAAGCCTCTTGCCATTATCTCTTGTGAAAAACCTTTTAGTTGTTGAACTTTGAAATACTATGAAAGTTTTAGGAGAGATTTTTTGTAGAATGAGATGGCTTTGTTGTGCTTGTTGCAAACAATGGTGATTCTTATTGGTGAACAACAATTCATGTTATTTACCATAATTTAAAAAATCAAACTCGGTAATTACTCATAGGACCAATTTTTAAAAAAACTTGAGAATTAGTAAAAACTCGACAATAACTCAACAAATTTATCGAGCATTTGAAAATAATTTTTTTAATTTTTCTTCAAATAATTTTTTCTTCAAAAACACATATTACTAAATTTGTAGAACATATTATTAGTTTCCATCATATATAAATCAAAATTAGAGTTTACTACTTATCATAGACCAAAAAATGAGTTCAAACTTCAACCTCTAAATGAGTTACAATGCCACTTCCACTAACCAAGTCATATGTAGAAGCTGCCTCATCTAATGAAATTTTTGGCAAGTTGTGCAATAATAATGTCTAAGTCAGCACACTCAAGAGATATCCCAATTTCTCATCACCCCCTCATTGAAATAAAGTTTCTTACGTGACAAGAGATCTCAATAACTAGTGAGGGTTTGAGAGTGAAAACCTTAATGGAATTGAGGGGTAGTGCCCCTCATGGGGGTCTAGGGGCAACACTCTCAACAGGGTCAAGGGGTAGCACCCCTCATGGGGGTCTAGGGGCAATGCCCCCAGCAAGGTCCAAGGAAAGCACACAAACCTTCATGAGCAACACAATTTTCACAATTTTATCACTTGGCACTTTTTTGTTTATAAAAAATATTTTTTTAAATTTCCTTTTTTTTTTCTTTTTTCTTTGGGTGGCCCTTTGGTTCCCTTGGATTCACATGCCCAAAATTGCCACCAATCATTGCCAATTGCATGCCTGAAATGCAAAAATCATAAAAGGTTTTTGACATTAGGCGAAAAAACACATTTATACCCTCATTAAGGAAAGTTTTTCATAAAAAATCACAATATTTAGCAAGTTATTGACGAGTTTTAAGCAAAAAATGCTACGAGTTTTGCATAAACTCATCGACAAGTAACTCGCTAGGGTTCTTAACTCACAAGAAATTTTCAACTATGGTATTTATTGTGAGATGACTACATAATGATGACATGTGCATAATATTCTTGACAATCTCCCACCATATGAAACAAGCTCAAAAACACATGAAGAGACATTCTTTTAAACCTACATTTAATTCTTATTACATTCCCTACTTATTGATGAGCTTACTAATGAAATTTGTACGTCATGGCAAACCTAGCGACATGGAAATGCAACTTGTTCTCCATCATAGCCTTCAAAATTGCAAGGATTTTGGAAAGCCGCCTTTTAATTCTTAAATACTTAATTATGCATGTTGGTGCCACAAATGTGGGGATATCATTATGAGGTACATTCAAAATCAATGCTAGATATCCACCTACAACTAACATAGCAATTCCTACACAATCTAACAATTGTACAACACTATTGTAGCTGAAAATTTAACACAATCATTGCATGTGTGCATAAGAAACTTCTAGTGCAAACACATGAAATCATTTGCTCGGATGTATGTGTTGTGCAATATCATTCTATCCTCAATCATTGGTGAAGATAGATTTGTGCCATAGATGAACAACCCTCCATTTCTCATGTATTGGCACGTTAGGCAACAAACTATAATGTTCCATTTTGCACACTAAGAATTGGGTGTTGGTAACTAACTGAAAAGTCTATAGGGACTACTTGATTTCCCAAATTGCATTTATATGCACAACTTTTGTTTTGTGCCTTAAAGCACTTAGTTGCACCATGTCTTGCATTTCACTAGGATATGCATTTTTCCATGTCTCAAACATGATAAATAGTCTTCAAATCAAATTATCAATTTCTACCAAATGTGCGACATTAGAGAGTGAATAGAAGTGTTCTACAATTACATTACTCCTACATGAAAGTTATTATATTGATGACCAAGGGCACAAAATCGTAAAAATGTGCATCGCCTGAAAATTAAAAATGTTTTTGCAAAATTAATGGACCCAATGATCTCATAAACAAAGCTCTTAAATCAAGGATTCATTGAGCCACTACACATATGAATTTCACCTTAGACTATTCACTTTCCCCTTCAATAGTGTTCCATCCAACTTATCTAAACTCACTACACAATTTGCAAAGATAATACAAACTATATATGGGCTTAATGACCAAACTTTCAACTTACCAAAGTGGCACTAGAGCCAACTATTGAAAAGGAGTACCAAACCTCTTGGTTGAAACTTCTACTACTTGACGTGGTAATCATGCTATCGCTTGTCTCTACTTTTCCACACAATAGCTCCAAAGCATTAGAAATCTATTTAATTCAAGACCCACCAATTCTAATATACACACTTGCAAGGATTCTTTCTCATTTAGGCACACAATCTACACAATGTGTAGACTTGGTATCAAGAGCTCAACCAGGACAACTACCTCTTTATCCTACACTAGTTGGAATGGATGGAACTAGTGAGCCTCTTAAAAGTTGTGCAATACAACCATAACACAACAAGCACTCTATCAGCCCAATTATGATGACATACATCACAAAACTTTAGCAAAATATGGTCTAAAATTTACTAAAGGCTTCAATCGTACCATTAGTTTATAGATGATAGGGCACATTTCAATAATGCTAGATCATGAACATGTGCAACAATACCTAAACATGAGAGACAATGAAGTGTGTTCCTTGATGACTGGTCAAGCTCAATAGACAACCAAATCATGTTATGACATTTTCAAATATGAAGCGTGCAACAACTCAACTATCTAGTCCTTTGTTGGCATAGCTTCAACCAAATCTTGTAAGGTAGTCTTGTGCCATTAATCGCATAGTAGGTTGAATCGATCCCACAAAATTAATTGCCCATTTTTGAAATGGCTTATAAGATAGCACTAGATTGTCTAGAAACTCATCCCTTTAGTTTTGGCTTTACTATGAATTGGCATGTGTCAAAATTGCACATAAACTCTTGGGCATTCTTTAGAAGTGTTGGCTACCAAAGATTAAATTGAGGACCTTTTGTGCAGTGGTGAAGCCCTAATGGTGGCCTCTAGCCTACTCTTCATGACATTCAAGCAACACGGATGCACACTCATGCTCAAGAACATACTTTGTAAAGACCCCTTACTGGATTTCCACCCCCACTCCCACTATTAAACCTTAAGCATTAAGTCAAACGGTTGACATAAAGTAAAGGTGCAGAGATTTGGTTTGGAACTTGGTTCAATATTGCTTCGTTTACTTCAAGGTGGTGATATGATAAGTAACAAATTGCCACAAATTGTAATGTATACTCAAACAAAGCAACTATCAGGAATTTCAATACATTATCTGCTATTTTAATCGAGTTAAATAGACATTTAAACTTGCTGTGTATAACAGAGTATAGGGAAATACATGATGAAATTATGACCTGTTATGCAATACACAGATCTCCTTATCTCGGTTGTAGCTCCCTTAACACCAACACTCATATCAACTGCTTATCTGGCTATGTGGAGCCTAGCATAAAATATTATTACTAGGTCCAGTGAGTACTTAAACTAGGATATTTAATTTTCTTACGTCCACCATAAGGTTCTATGAACTTTCCTCTAATCAAGAAACCGCGACTAGCAGAAAATAGTTCCCTGCCTTAACGTCTTGGTAAGATGATTTAATATGCGAAGCACTCCTTTTCCTTAAAATTGGCAGCGTCTTAATTCCTTTGCATATATATAACCGCGGCACCCCCTTTCATCTCCATCGCGCCTCTATCACTCTCCATACACTAGTCTTATGTGGCCTATTAAGGTTCGGCCTCTTTGGAATAACAGAGGCAACACCTCCTAGTCAGTCGATAGAGTGGTCAACTTGTCTTTATTCAGCTATATTTTCTTTGTCCATACCTGTCGCTAATCCTTACAACTGTGATTAACGTATTTCAAGCTTATACTTAAGAATGGCAGCTAGTATAAGCGACAACTTATTCAACTATGGCGGCTATCTCTGGCTAGTAATAGGCGGCGTAATATTACCAATAGCGTCCACATCCTTTAAGGAATTTGCCCGTCTCTTTTCTAGGCCGTGATACATTCCATCTTGCACGTGTAAGTCCTGCGACGGCTTCACTAATATATTGAAGTTTAATTTAAACTCCTACGGTGGATGCCACCTGTGGCGTAAGATTCCAAGGTGGCGGCACTGCAAAAAACATAGTTACAATGCTCGAGTATTATATGTTGCGCTCCTTATTGCCTTGCGACCGATCTAGTAAATTGCAGCACCTTTGAACTTCTATAGCGATGAGAAATAATTCGCTAAACCTTTAAAGGAGATTTCACCGAGCACACAACTTCCTGAATATAATAATGAGGTATTCCTTACTCACAATCTGGAATAACCTATATATTAATTTATGTAATTGCGCCCACAGCAACTCTGAAGTCACCTCTGCCAAACATCCAATAATTTCCTCAAACCCTGAATATCCCAAAAATTCTTCAAAATCTAGATTTAACTCAAACCCCTAAAATTTATCTTTGCACAAAGACTTCACAAATTTCCACAAACCATCAACTGTCTATTGAAATCCATTGCGAATCCTGAATGAATCCGTCAATCGATGGAATTGAGTTTTTGTTTAATCCACCCTGAAAGCTGAGCGTTTGAACTCTCCAAAATCCCGATAATAATTTTCCAAAAGATACCAATGAATTCATTTTCACCACCTTTGTACTCCACCACCTTTTAATATTTTATTATTAAATATTTTGCTCCACTAAAATAACTTTATTTAATATTTGCGGGGACACCCTTGTTGTATCAAAAAAAAACTTTATTTAATATTTTCTACAGCACTTTAATAAATAATTAATTAATTAAATATAAATGTCCAAAAATTTATTTTAGGACAAAATAATATTTAACTAATTAAATTAAACTTTGTGATGGCTACTCGAAAATCGAAGACATTACAATGGCTCAATTCTTCAACGTTTCAGATTGATGAACAAGCACTGGAGAGTGATGTGCTTTGGAGCTTTGAAGTACCATTTGTTGAGGGTGAGTGCAATGCCAAGGACATGGAAACAAAGTACATTTGAAGCCAAATCCATGAACAATGATCTCCATATCCTTAAGCAAGCCCAAAGTTTTTCCCCTTGTATTATTGGCCATATATAAGATACAAGGTGATGGGCTTAGCATAGGTTAACACAAAGCTTCTCATATAGCTTTTGTGAGTACATTGTCACACTAGCGTCTACCAATACATCATGCAAAATGAGCCCATTCAACCCAACCTCCATGCTCTTGGAGCACTTGAACCACTCTTTACAAATTGTTGTCATGTGTGCCCCTCTCACACACCACCAAAAATTGGCAATCATCCCTTACAACTTTTGTAAAAGTGCACAAGAAGAGGTTTCATGTGGCTTTTGTGAGTACATTTATTGTCACACTAGCGTCTACCAATACATCATACAAAATGAACCCATTCAACTTAACCTCCATGCTCTTGGAGCACTTGAACCACTCTTTACAAATTGTTGTCATGTGTGGCCCTCTCGCACACCACCAAAAATTGGCAATCATCCCTTACAACTTTTGGAAAAGTGCACAAGAAGAGGTTTCATGTGGCTTTTGGTATATGGCACACTATAGGATGCACAAAGCTACAAGAAACAAAGAGCAGCCTATGACTAGGGATCTCACCACTAGACAGTCAATTGCCATGCAATGCTCAATTCAGCACCTTGTGCACTAATTTTCCTTAAAATTGGCTTGCCAGTTGCTCCATTTGAGCAGCCAACTGTCCAATCTTCTCCTTGAGGTGCACTAGAGCCATATGACTCTAGCTCTCCCAAAACCTCTAACCAAAGTTTGGCCTCTATAGCTTCTTTCTAAGTAAACAATGAATGCTACAATAGATCCATTTGAATGTGCATTGTTATTCCACCAATAAACCATTCCTTTTTAATGACATTGTTAATGGTTTATGGGATCATTGACACCAGCTCCTTGAAGCGCTTTATCATATGTTTGCGTAGTCACAACCATCTACTGCTTTATCTCCTTCAGTGCAACTATGTTCTTATAGGACATCTCTAGAACTAGTCAATTTTTGTCGGGATCTGGTCTTGAGGTCACCCAAATCATTCAGTTGGTCATTTGAGTCACAACACATGTACCAGTCTATGTGGCCTTACAATGCGTATACAAACAATTTGACCTTATGTGCATCATCATTGATGTCTTTCACATGCCAAGCAATTTCACATGTGTGCCAATGTCATGTTGCATCCTCATCACTACCAAAACTATAGTGAGCATCAGCTCATATGTTATTACTGGATACTACATGATGTTAGTTTGTGCAGCACTAGCTACCTACACAACTAATTGATTTATAAAGGGATTGATAGACTTGGTAAATTGATTGAAATTGAAAACAACTTGATAAGAAAACCCATCTAGGGGTACCTATTTCCCCTTTCCTCTTGGAGCCTCTAATCTCAATGTGTATTCCATGGACAAATGCGCTTCTCATTAAAACTTAATGATTATCTGCTTGTGCTAGGATCCATGCAAGGTGGTGAACTTGGGTTAAAACTCAGTTTATCCTCATCAAAATGCATCTCCTCCAACTCCACATTGGTTTTGGTTCCATATATAGATTACTGATCTGCAAATCACTAATCTTTGTTCAAATACCATCAACCCACTCCTCCATCAATATATTTGTGTGTTTTCCATTAACAATGCTTCCATTCAAGCATTGCCTTATTTGCACATGGCGTATCAATCTAGGTCTTTCTTCCTTAGATGCAGCAACCACAGCTTCACGTTGCCTTTCATATATGTTTTTGTGTTCCCTACACTTTCCACTACTACTACTACTCTCCATCTTCACTTCTACACTCCATTATGAACCACCTATGCCCTCAACCACTCACCATAAGCACCGTGAGAGACTATTCCATAGGGAAAGCTTCCACATTCTTTTCTATAAGAAGCATCCTTACTAAATTGAAAAGCATACATCTAAGAGGTGACAAAAACTTAGTGCTTCTTCTATAGACATATACTTTGTCCTAGTGAACTACAAGAAATAGGATTTGATTGCACCCTTCAAAAACACATCAACAACACAAGTCCAAACAAGATTGGCATGTTTCAATTGAGAGATTAATTCCAACATCCAAGTGACTTGGCACTAGTACTCAAAACATCAATGTCAAAGCCATGCAAAGAACCAATCAAAGATTTGCTCGAGAAGCTCAACCAAGAACTCCTCATACAAATCAGCACCAAAAATCTCTTCCTTCTTCAAATCCTCGCTCTAATGGAAATCTTCACTTCGACAAATCTCTCATCTTGCTGAAAAAATCATTTTTTGATTTCATTCCTCATTATTTGTGCGGGCATAGCTAATCAACAACATGTCAAACCATATAGGGTATTGACAATGGAACCAAAATGTTCACCATTTGACAACATGTGTGCTTAAACCATGGCAAACACTTAATTTGTAACCTTCCTATTGTGTGCTTCAACATAGTTATTTCTCACCCAAAGTACACTTAGGTTCGAATACCCTCATTAGGTCATACATATTGTTAATATAATGAGATAATAATTGCAAAAAACTATAATACACAATGATAAAAAAATTCTTAACCAATAAATTATGGCAAAGCTTCATTGCTTTCTTCTATTAACTCTTTGTTTGAATGGATTACATCAGGGGGGTTTCTAGCCACTTTACCCCTATGCACATTACTCTAGTTATAAATGTATGTGATTCCAATCATGCATGCCTACATGGCAAAACACTTAAATTGGATCGTTCATGGCACAGATCGCAAAGAGCATTCCAATTAACTAAGTTGTACTTGCAATCCATAGCAAGATACATGCGCTACCACTTTTAGTTAACTACAACATTGTCATGCACTATGAGAAAGGGACGTTATGGTGCCAACGTGAGGACAATGTAAGCTGTGGGCAAAACAAGTTGAATCAAAAACACCCTCAAAAAAGGGAATCATCTAGTTCCCTGCTTATGGATCACTACAGCTTAGCAGTGCAAGAAGAACTTCAGGATAAAATCTCAAAGGCAAACAGTCAAATCAGACCTTGTGTATAGGAAGGAAAAGAAATTATATTAATATCCATAGATAACCAAAAGTAGGTCAATGAGACTAGAGGTTGCAGCTGTTAAAAATAGAAAGTTCTAGGAAGAGAAAACCCTAGATTCAAAACAATGAAACTACATAGGATAAAATAAAGCACTATGCCAGCAACAAATAGCAATGAAGGGTGAACAAGGGCACCTCTCTGCATTTGAAATGGAGGAATTGTCTTAGTCATCATCAGTTCCCATAAGAGATAATGTTCGCCAAGGTGTATCCAAGGCCATGCTGGGGTACCCTAGGAGGAACCAAAGCACTTCCTCCAAAAACTCCCCTAACATTCAAGGCCGAATTAGTTTCCATAGTAGAAAAGAAAGGTGAAATGTGAATCTACCCCTTTGGTATAGGGGTTGGTCAGTAAGTGATACATGTCATTGGAATGGGGCCAAGTAATGCTCACTAGAATGAGAAAATCTATGATGCTGAGGAGAGTAGGCTGAGGAATCTGAGTAGTAATGGTGTCCTAGGAGAAGCATCATCTAACTGATAAAGAATTTAAATTTTCAACAATTACCTTAGTCATATTTTTATGAAAATTTGGTGATTTAACTAACATGAAAAGCTTAACTACAGCTGAGATTCGAATTTTAAGGAATAAAGGTGCCAAATTTAATTTTGGCCTTTAATACGGGTTTCCATTCAGTTAAACTCCTGAAAGTACCTTCTCAAAACCGAAGCAGACACAATATTTGTAGCATGAAATTCCAAATATTTAAAAAAAAAAAAAATGATTTCTGGGATAGAGGAAACCATTAGCAAATGGATAGGATACAATGAGTCTAATTGAAATCACCAGAATTTAATAAGGCAGAACTCAGGTCTTTAGTGGCAATTGGATCTATGAAACGAAGCAAGTAATAACCATGAGGATTATACAAGGATTGCTAATGGAAATTGCTGGGATGCAAGATATTGAAGATTTACTCAAAGTTCTCTTGTTTTATTGAGCTGAGGAAAACCTTAGCTGCAGTCACGGGAGTATAACTTTGGGAGAAAAAGGAGAAACTAGGGATTCCAAGAGCATGGGCAATGAGTGTAATCACAAGAAAAAAGTTGAATTCAAGGTACATACGGATGTCTTTACACCCCCGTAGCACAGAATGGCATGCTGTATAAATGTACAATATATTTAGGGGTGAATAACCACAAAGCTTCAAAAGGAGGTAGGGAATGCTAAAACAGAGAAGACATTTTAGGGAGTAAACCTAGAATATTCCACAGTTGTATTAATATTTCTGCTAGCTTTTCTTCTGGGTACAAATAAGCTGAGACCAAGCACCACCTCCACATCCAGTCCTCCAGATCAAACAAATCAGAGACCACAATCAAATGCATGAAATCCAAAAGAATTAAACGCAACTGCAAACCCAATCTTCAAATTCATTCAAAATCAAAGACCGAATACAAATTTTGATACACATATTCAAAAAATAGTGAACATCACCTTTCAAAATAGCTAGCCAAAAGAGTACAACCTGCTATTGATTATCATGAGCATCAATCAGAATATAAACTTGGAGAACGTCCCAAGAGCAAGATTACCATATCTTAACAGGTGGCTAACTGAAAGGCTTCAAAACAAGGCAGGGAATGCTAACAACAGCTATGAAAGACAGCTAACCAACCAGTATTTCAAGTATGAATGAACACAACCTTCAAATCCAATACCCAGATTCAAACAAATTGTACACCACCATCACATCCAATCCCAAAGTCGAACAACTCAAACACTACTTCAAATGAAACCTGCAAATTTAACCTATGAGAACAAAAGAAGAAGAAAAATGCACCAGCGAATTTAATCCATGTTGAAAATGTTCAATGAAACCAACCACCACTTTCAAAACACATCCACAAATTCAAAGGCATCAAACACCAACTTCAGATGCAATCCCTAAATTCAAAACAATAAAACATTAAATTCAATCCCCAAAAAAATCAGACACCACATTCAAATCTAATGCCCAAATTTAAAAATATAAAGCAGCACCTTCAAATCCAATCCTCAAATTTAAAAAGATCAAACACAACTTTGAATTCAATTCCAAAATAAATCCATGAACTCAAAAGCACCAAACACCAACTTCAGATGTAATCCCCAAATTCAAAATGATAACACAAAATTCAATCCCCGAACTTAAATGAAAAGTAAAAATAAAACATGGCTATCAAACCCAATTCCCAAATTCAGAAATATTAAGCACCGCCTTCAAATCCAATCCCCTAATTTAAAAAAATCAAGCACAACTTTGAATCTAATCCCCCATTTAAAAAAAAATCAAACACAACTTTGTATCCAATTCCCAAATACAAAAATATCAAACACCACCTTCAAACCCAATCCCCATATTCAAAAATATCAGACTCCACGTTCACGCATACCGCTCAAATCTAAGTTTAGAAAGAAAATGATTAATTAAGTTCGGGCATTGATACAAAACTCCAGATTCAAATACATCAAAGTCATGTTAATATCTAGTGAGGAGTAATACACAGCATCCAAATCTAGATGCCCTGCCTCAAGTGTCCTAGGACAGTAAAGCCAAGGTAAAGCTCCTGCAATGCTTAAAAGAGAAGCAATTTACCGGGCAATGAAAAAACATAAAAATACCCGTTGCAAGAATTTCAAATCAACAAACCAAGAAAAAGATTTCTTCAAATACCACCATAAGTCCAACTCCAAGTTCCAAATATTTGCAGCATTCTCTAATGTCAAACACCACGTTGAAATACAATCCCCAAAGTCAAATATATCAAACCACACTTACAAATCCAAAAAAGAAAATCTCATACACCACCATAAGTCCAACGTCAAATTCCGAATAAACCTTACATTGAATAAAATTTATTTAATAAAATTACCAACAAAAAAAAAAGCCACTGCATGAAATTCAAAGATAAGAGACCTTACATTGACAAACTCGGGATGGTAAACAACTTGGGCTTTATTATGAAGGACACTGACAGTAGCATCCTGGATACCAGTGAGCCTCTTCACCGCCTTCTCAATGGAAGCAGCACATGCTGAGCATTGCATGCCTTGCACCTGGAACAGAGCCTTCCTGATCTCCAAAGAAGCTGCAGATGGAGGAGCACTTGTTCCTGCACCTCCACGACTTGGAGATTCAAATGGGTATCTGGGCATTGAAGGATAATACGGAGGAGGAGTCAGAACCAGATGAGATCCTTCCCACTGTCCATTTTCTTTCTTTATCTTCCCCAAACAAGAAAGAGCCAAAAACCTGTAAGCCATTACTCTCCTTCTGCTTCTTCTCACTGCAGAACACACAACATCATCAATGAATTGTTCAAAATTGCAAACCAAAGATTTGCATTACATTAAATTAAAAACTAAAAACACTGTGCTGGGATTGCCTGGAGTGGCTACAACTTCCTAAATTTTAGTCCTAAAATTACAATGCACAATTGAGTTTAAAGAGGCTTTTAACCTTCACTGGTTTCCTAATTCCGCGCCAAAGTTGAAGGTGGATGTTGTGCACCCTGCATCCAATTGAATTGGATTGGATTGTATTTCTGCGTGAACTTGTTTGTATATTAGGTGTTCTAGTTCTATTTTCAAATACTTACTATTCACCACATTGAGATACGATTTTACCAAAATTAGGTTTTACATTTTTACCTTTTTCAGGTAGGCCCCATATATCTTCTGCAGGTGGGTCTCGGGAATCTAGTGTGTGATGTCTACTGCTGACCGTAATCGTGGGAATGCTAGTTGAAAATTGAGATGTTTAATCATTTTCTTCTAATTTTAGCTGTAAAAATTCACATGCATAACTTGTCCGCCTCTCTTAACTTGCAGAAGTTTTAGTGTATACCCTTCATTAACACTTTGTTTGTTAGAATTCGTTCAACTGTGCGCACCAACATAGGCCATTTGAAAATGACACGCCAGTGAAAACAATAGGTAGCCGTTAATAAACCTGAAACTAAATACCACACAGATCTGTACTGCATTCTGATGACTAAATTCTTGGAGTGTTGATTTATATGGGACTGATTTTTTTTTTTGTTGGGCAGACTGAGTTTGAAAGAGGAAAATAATCAGAACTTTTAGCAATACACAATACATTTTCAAGGGAAAGCAACACATAAAATCCAAGTATGCACTTAATTTTGAATTATGTCATGAGTTTGAAAATTAAATAAATAATGATATTTAGTTTAAAATTTGAGATAGAGATTTGTTATGTTAGATGTTCTAATTAATCAATTTATTAAGGAAATTTAGAATTTTTAAATTATCATATTTTAAAATTAGTATCTTTTCGGTTTGTTGTTTTGATTTATTTTAGTGCATTCGGATATGAATTTTATTTGTGGATCTAAATCATGCATGCAAAAAAAATATTCACAGAGTTTGATGTCTATGATTTGTTCACTTTGATGTCTTGCAATGACCTCATTTATGAGATCATTAAATTTCACAAATACACACTAAGAGGATTTTCAATGATACATCAAGGCATGTAAGTCAAGTTTGGGGCAAAATAATAGCCAATCCAAAGTAAACATGTCAAATTTTGATAATCTTACAATACATATTTTAAATATATAAATATAATAATATTTTATCATATATGTTATTAAACATACATCCTCATTTGTACACATATTTTTTTGCGGCATCAATTAATGATACACCCATTGAGAACACACTGACACTTAATGAATGAGTGATCACCAATACCTCCCATTGAAGGTTAAGGTTCTTATGTTTATCACCACACTAAAGTGCTTTTTATATTTTTAGTCTCTCACATGCTTCTGACCATTGACACTTCATACATAAATTTTTGTTCATTTAACTCAATGATATCAAGTTTCAATCTTAATAACGCTTATTGTTGAATCTATTTTATATTTGATTTAAGATATTTGCACTGTTCATTCACCAATTCTCACACCCTTGGCCCAAGTATGGACTCCTTTAAAATATCAATCCTTTGAATATATAATTCCCCTTCTAATTCTACTTTTCTATTCTAATTTTTTTTTTTTTTTTTTTCAACCAATAATGGGAGAGTACACCTATAAGAAAGTGGTGGTATTTTGGGGGATTCAATAGGATCTCAAAGTGATAGGTTGTACCATGAACTGTACACCTGATGGTGTGGGATTTAATCTAGTGGGAATTATAATGATGTCATCCTTGGGTGTGGCAATAAATATAACAATAATACAAAGAAAGGATGTTGTTTTCTAGTTGATGTTAGCTTGAGATTTACAGTTTTTACCTTTATCCATTCAACGTTATATTTTTATTGTGGTGAATATGCAAATTTGAGATGAATCCCAAGGACAATTGAACAAGAAAATTGGGAGTGGGGTAAGAAGGTGCTGGAAAATTTCATGGACTACATAAAAAGAGAAATCGCTAATTTGGATCTCAAGGAATGGGTCATTAGGATTTGGGATCTTGCCAAGAAAATAAATTGAGCCCCACGTGTTGATGGACATGAAGCTATGAAATTTTTTCTATTGAATCTTAGTCAATCTTTGGGATGTTAAAATGTCTTCGATATGGCTTAGTCTCTCAATTGAACCACTTGTTCTCCCTAACAACATGGAATTACCTTTTACATGATGACAATATTGATATTATGAATCAATCAGAGACTTTATTCGATTGTTACCTTCAACACTTTCATGAGATGATTATAAAACAACATAAGATTCACAATAATGTGAAATAAATAGCAAAGGATATGAAGGTTCAACTACTTTTTGTTACTTTATCAGATGATTGACATTGGCAAGGGCAGAGGAGGAGGATCTAATAGAGATCTCTCCCCCCCTCCCAAAGGAAAGTAAAATTCAAAAATGTATGGGTAGCTTGGAGATGGCTACAAGGCTTGTGTTAATTTTTGTACCTCCCATATGTAGTGTTTTTTGTTGCCCGTATTTTGTTTACCAAACTTTATAATTTTGCATTAGTTTTTTTATTGTTATATTGTCATAAATTCTATATTTACTAAGAAAATATTTTGTAAACATGACGTCACGGAAACGTGAATAGAATATTAGTAGTGCCATGTCGATACTAAGTTTTATTATTTTATTTTAATAATTTTCAAGTTTAATTGTCAATCTCATCAAGGTGAGGAGCCAATGTAATTTTCCCTTACTATTGTTGATTTTACTCTTGCCAATTTTGTATATTTGAATAGTTCAAACATGATTTTTTGGCAATGTTCTCTAATGATAGTGGGATAGTTATGAATATAAAGAATTAGCTTGTTAATACATGTTTGATTGTATTTCTTGATTTTATGATCTGGATGTTTTAGATCCTACCTCATGAGTTGGGTGTCATCGTTATATACACCTAGGCTAGGAATTTCTATGCTTTTGTGATAGGAAGAACAATATTGCCATCGTTATATACACCTAGGCTAGGAGTTTCTATGCTTTTGTGATAAGAAGAACAATATTTTCTTAGATGGACCTAGTGAGCTTACAACTACTATGCCTAGTTTCCAAGCCACAAATCTATTTTTTAACTCCTGTTTTGTTTTAAGGAACAAAAATTGGGCCCAACCCAGAGTTCATATTGAAATTTACAACCAGTACAAAATTATGATTATTCTTAACTTATGCAGGCCCCTGCCCACCCTTATGGATCATTAGACTGTCTTGACATACCGAGTCCAAAGAAATGGCAAGAATCACGACAACTACATCGATGTCCTCCAAACAAAAACACTCTGATAACATCAAGATACCCCACCATTACCTTCTTCACAGTTTCTTCCATTGCCTTACGCAGGCCTACCAACGAGGTCCTTAGACAAAACCCATATTTTTTCATCCACTTCCTCAAATAGGACACAGAATCTCCAAGTCGATGTATGCAATAAAAGCCCCCATGGATTTTTCTGTTGTAATACGCCAACCACCTGTCTCCTTCCTATTATTCCTTCTTCCTTAAGCATAATCGCTCCTAAGTGTCGCTTCCCTGCAGCTCTCACCATCAGAGCTCCACAGAAACAAACACCACAAATGGAAATAAAATCAACAGGGGAGAGGACTCATAGTCGAGCATCTTAATCTTATGTGAAATTTCAAATCACTCTTGTTTTCTTATAGTAGCTTACCTGGTAAGTCCCCTCCTTATAACTAAGATTTCAGAGCCACATCATCAAATATGATGCCACATCAGCAAGCTTTTTATCAAGGTGTCCAAAAAGGCCCAAAAAAAGAGAGAGACTCATACTTGTGCACTAAATCATGTTTTATTGGTGCGCTGATGTGGCGTCACATGATTTGTTGCTTTTGAGATCTAAGGAATACATTTCATTCAATTATGAGTGGTCACCATCAACACTAACATGACTCAATGCCACTGCATCACATGAGTGCTTCGTACACATATATTGCATGAATCCTCATATCACCTAACTCCTCAAAGACAAATTTATAAAACTAAATTACAATTGAAAAAAATAAATGAATCAAACAATTCTTAATTCTTAATAATGAAAGGAAATGTTATGACGAATACAAAAGTTGTGTCCTATTATATAGGGCCATTACTTAAAATGAACAAAAATAAAATAAAATAAATATGCATTTAAAAAAAATTAAATAATATATACAAATCTTATCAATTTTACTTGTTAAATATTTTATTTGATTTTTACATGATCATGCATTAAAAAGTTAGTATATGTATTTATAATCCCCATCCTTTTCAATTTGACATTATTTAGTGAATTTTGCTTGTTAAATACTTTAGTTGCTTTTCACATGATCATGTATTAAAAAGTCAGTATTTGTATTTATAATCCTCATCCTTTTCAATCTCACATTGAAAGAATTTTTTCTTGTTATTTTAAATGTCATGTAGTATTTGTCTAGATAGAAAAAATCTTATTGTGTATATGTAATTTTAGATAATAATTTAAATCATATATTTATTTAATATGATATATTTATTTAATATTTATTTAATAATTAATAATTCATCTCTAGTAAAATATGTTTTTGAAGGAAATATAATAATGAATAAAATTATATTTATTTTTTAAGTCTAATTATATGGTTTCATGAAGATTGACTCAAAAATACACAATAGAAATCTAATAAATCGTCACATAAATTTATACCATTGATTAAATCTTTTAAAACTATCTAAATTACATCTCATTGGAAGTTTCTTTTAGGAAAGTGGATACATTTAAATTTTTTAGCTCCTAGATTGATGTACATGAAGTTTTTGTAAGAAAATTCTATCAACTTTAGAAATAAGAGTGAATAATTTTGGTGTCTCAATTACCTCTTCAACCAAGTGATATTTATTACTATAGGTGATCCACTCATTAAACTATAATTTTATATATCATTCATTCACAAAACTTTAAATAATATCTCTAATTTCATTTTTAGTCAAGTTTTATTATTATATTTAAAAAATGCTTCCCTTCATCCATTTATTTTGACTACACATACTAGCTAACAGATCATCTAGTAACATTAATTATATCCCAAGTTTCATTTTTACTCCTTTAAGTTGGTTTAGTCTATGCCATAACCACCATCCTCACATCTAATTATTGAAACATTATATGGAAAAATAGCATTAACTCAAAGAAAAAACATTATTTAAGAAGATTAATTCATTTTGACGAAAGACGTATATATCTATAAGGGATAGAAATGCATACCTTACACTTATAAAATGTTGTTTTGCACCACATGCAGTGCCTGTCATAAATGAATTGGCTTAGAACTTACTTTTACCTATTTGGCATAACAATCTATTCCTACCCTAGTATGCACTAGATAGTTGCCACTACAAATCTCCTTGGTCCAAAATAATCTTATGAAAGATTGTTTCCCACTTGGAACTAGCATACGTGGCACAACCTATTCTACTTCATTCCAAATTCAAGTTTCTCACTCTATAGTCAACATTTCTAAAATTTAGTTGTTATCTTGTTGAATCACATGCCAAAACTCTTGACTTGTGAGACTAAATACATTTATTTATAGACATTCATAGGTCATTAGCAACCTACTAGAATTAACTAGATTTTGTGAAATTAATTAAAAGAATTTGATTATAGAGCATCTCTAAAGCTACATGTTTTCATCACATTTAATACTTCATCCGGATTCTTCATCTACATTACATGTATCTATACATCACCATATATGGGCTTCGCTTGGAACTAAGACAAGCTTAGGTCTTCATCTCTTGCATTGAAAGTAAGCCTCACTATACTTGTTAGCATTACCCTAGGTTTTCAAAAGTATGTGAAGAGATTGAAAAAGTTTCAATTAAAAAGTAAAGAGTATGTGAAGAGATTGAAAAAGTTTCAATTAAAAAGTAAAGAATAAAGGTCAATAGCCCATGAATTATATTATTATCAAACTTCTATAAAATAAAAATATTTTAAAAAGTAAAGAATAAAGGTCAATAGCCCATGAATTAGACCATACAGACCTCTTTACGTGTAAAAACCTATCCCCATCAAAAACGACAATATAAAGACAGCCGTGGAGCCACTTAATACTATATTATGAGGTGTCTTTCTAGTTTACTCAAAAAGGAAAGTATTACATCTATAATAATAATAATACTACGTAGACATATTAGTAAAGTTATAATACTATACAAGTCAAACTATGAGTATTTATTTTAATTGTAAAGGGATATTCATTTGCATTAAACTATAATAGAATACATAAGTAATAACGTCAAAATTTTATTTTATATAAAATATAAGTTAATCTATAAATATTATAATAATAAAATAATATATTTTTATCTTTAGATTGAATAATTTGAGTTTATACTTTCTATGTATTTTTTTTCTAAATCTATAAAACATATGGTTGGTGTATCATATTAAGTATTTAAAATTAAACATGTCAAAACATATTACTCTCACGAATCTATTTATAAACACCTCCATATTAATATTTTGTAATTTTTATTCTATCTTTTCCAAAACTCACCTTTTATAATTTTGTTTGTTAGGTCAAGAAGGGAATTTTTGTGAATGTCATCAAGTCATTAGATATTTTTCAGATTATCAATAAATACATTATGTTATGCCTTGCATAACCACCCCATTTTGATTTGGAACAAAATGGGTCCCCCTTCTCTTTTGATTTATTTGCCTTTGTTTTTTCGCCTTGCTTTTGGGAATTCTTTTGTTTTATGTTTGTCTTCTGGTTTTGTCTAATTTTGGTTTTGCCTCAGTTGGAATTCAGGTTTTCTCCTGGGTTTGGGATTTTCCACCCCATTCGGATTTTCTCGGATCTCGCTCGAACTCTGGCTGGGCGTTGTTTTTTTTGCAGATTTCTGCATGGTTCGGATTTTCATGGATTTCCGCATGATTCGGATTTTTGCGGATTTCCTCCCCGTCCCTTCTTCGCAGATTTCTTTCTCTTCCGGATTTTCCTGAATCCCACTCGAACTCCGGCTAAGCGCTTTTGTTCGGATTTTCTACCACGGAATTCAAGGGACCGGATTTTCCCGAAATTCGTTGTCCCCTATTTTTTCGGATTTGCGGGAATGTTTTCTCCTTTGCAGAAATCCGTCCCACATGGATTTCCCCAGAATCTGAAGAAATGTGAAGAATTTTGGAGTAGTAAGGCTAGTTAGCAAATGAAGATGCATTTCATGAATAATTGATACTATTTTGAGATCTCACATGTTGTTCCTTGTTTGATAATAATCGGATTAAGCTTCTAGTGGGTGTTTTCATGTTTATTCCGTTGGAATCCGCCTGACTCAGAATTCTTTGAAATTCCTCCCTGGCTTGGATTCTGCGGGTCGACCTGAAACACGAACTGCTTGTGTGATTATTTTGTTCAGAGATTTAACTGCACCTTGCTAACATGGGATTCATTTCAATGACGATTTTGATTATTTAACTTCTATTTGTATGATCTTTACTGTGGTTTTCTTTGTTGAATGCAGGATTAAATCGTGTCAGGATGCTATTTGCCAAGGGAGCTTAGTTGAAGGGCATCCCTCAATCTAGTTGGTCATAAAAATCAGCTAAGAAGAAGGTCGGCAAGACCTTGCATATGTCTTGCCGACTACCAATGCATTCTGTTCAATATGTGTCTGTGTTTCCTATCGGCAAGACCCCGGAGATGTCACAGCGAGTGAAATTCATGTGCAGGCATCTATCACCAAGACATCATTCATTCTCTTGGCAACTAGGAGTTTCCTATCGACATAAGTTTGTCTTCAGGGACGGGTCCTGGCAAAATCTTCATGTCTTCACTGACCGTACCAAAAAGATCACATCGGTCACTGATGTCTCTCAAGAATTGGGAGGTCTCTACCCCCACTAGTGCATATTATAGCATACACTTCACGAGAGTCATCTCGCTTTCAAGGCCTTTGAAGTCTTTTGGTCTCTCCAATCGGGGGCAAGGAAAAGACGTGTCGGTGGGAGATATTGAGTTTGGGATAGAGTCTTGGCAAAAGCCTAGCATCTCACCGACTAGCAAGAACAAACAAGTTCCTTTTGGCGAGAGTTAAGTCTTCA
>VDFB02104969.1:0-38470 GCA_007258455.2 Sequoia sempervirens | reverse complement strand
AGTCTCAAAAGGACAGAATCCAAATGACAATCCCCTTCGTTCAAATGGTATAAATTGAATTTTGATGGAGTTGCATGAGGAAACCCAAGGGCCTCGAGTGTTGGGCGCATAATTAGAGATTGGAAGGGATAAACAATAAGATAAGCTTCAAAATGATAAGAAAAGGGAACTAACAATGAGGCTAAAATACAAGCCTTAATCCTAGACCTTTAATTAGGCATGAAACTCAAAATCCCCAAACTAGAAATTGAAGGGGATTCAACTTTGGTTATAAACACAATTATAAAAAATATTCTCAACAGCTTGAAACTTGAGGCCTTTTCACGAAATCTAGGTACATTTGTTAGCACTTTTCGATGATTACACAACAAATCATGTATATCAAGAGTTCAATAGAGACCAATTCACTTTCCAATTGATAAATTGATGGTGAGGAAGTATCTCACATTAATAAAACATCACCCCCACTTGGATAGTCAAAATGTGTTGCCTTAAGGACACAAGCATTAGTGATATTGACATGATTAGGGATCTTTACATAAGATGGTGGGTTAAATCAAAGGGAATAGAATCATTAATTCACACCCACGACCTCCTTCCCATGTTATATGGGGGAGGTGGAGTCCAATCCTTTTATTTCAATGTCAAGAAGGTATCTCTACATTTTTAAAGCTATCAAATCCATGACTTGGGTTACGAATACTTTGATTCGTTTGGATTCATCTCAATTCAAAATGGTTTTCCTCAAGGAGGTTACAAATAAAATACTTAAGATGGTCATTAAAACCCACTATGGCCTCATTATAATGGTTGTGAAATGGGTATTAGGGGAGGAAGTTTTTATGGTGTAAAATCGTTTCAAAGTAAACACTGACATCTCTTTCGTGGAATTTCTTTTGGACCTTGGGGAAGAGAAGGAGATGGTTAAAAGGAGTATCACAAGCTCTAATAAAGAAAAATATTCTTAGGGATTTGGACAAGGTACTATAAATAGTGAGGCTTTCTGTGGGGATTCCCATTCCAATGAAGTTTTAAAAAGCCTTGGTAGACCATGATTCAATTGTGTGGTACTCCTTTCTAGAGAATTTTTTCCAAACTACCCTCTTCCAACATCGACCAAAGATAGCTAAAGGTTTCTCTTTTCTCAAAAATATAATGAACTTGGAGCCTACCTAGGGGATTGAATGGTTGTATCAACTCATCAATGAAGAAGCCAAAAGGTTGACAAGAGTGGATTATATGATGGGTATGTGATATAATATAGATATTACTTACACTTTATGTTGTAGCCAAATTTTGTTTCCCATAGCATACAAGATTGGCTTAGTTAAATGTATGTATAGGTTTAAATTATTAAGGTTGGAAATTGAGTTTCATATACTTCTAGTTTTTGAATATGGAATAAGATCATATTATTATAGTGAAATGGGATCTAGGCTAAACACCCTAACCTAAATAAATCATTCCACCTTAAACATTAAGGGACACAAAATTAAATAGGAAACTTTACTTGGTTGTTATCCTCAAGGGAGACCCAAACAGACTCATTAAGTTTTTGGTCCCTTTTTATGTTGTGGGATGTAATGATTGATTAATGAGATGTGTTGAATTAGGTGAATCAGGATCAAAGTGACAAATTGTTACAAAATCTACAAAATACAAAACAAAAAGACTAAAATGAGAAGCAAATCTAGAGAGTGCAGATTGAGAAAAACCTGGCATTTAAATCTAGAGTTGAACTTGAAGGACAAGGGCATTGGGTGCCAAATTTTAGAAGTACTAAATTATAAGGTTTTAAAACCTACACAGGTGCACCATAGTCTAAAGGTCTTTGATAGTCGAGATTAGGTTTTGAAGTTCGATAGTATGTGAATAATCAACTTGCACTAATTTATTGATTAGTGTGTGAATGCATGAACTAGGGTTATGAAGCCTTGAGAACTCAAGTCCAGTTCAATTCACTTTAGACCTGTGAAGTTAAAAAATGGATAGAGGGAGAAGGGTTGTGTTATAAAAGGGCTTTGACTTGGTCAAACCTCATTTTGGTGTTTCCACCTCCACAATAGCTATGATGATAATGGTAAATATTGTGTGCTCTTGAGAGAGCAGATGAAAATAAATAAATATGAATGGTAATGAACACTAATGAAACTTACCACTCAGATCTGAAACCCTTGTTGGATTGAAGTCACTTTGCTCATCACATAAAAGGAGAAATATGAGGATGCTTGGAGATTGTGCAAGTGTTAGTGTACATAATAATAATAAACATAAACATGAAACACCTTACAATGCATGAACATGAATTTGTTAATGTGTTGTAGACTATAATTGATTGTAATTATATCTTTAAACTTGTGCTTATTCTGCTCTTGGTATTGCATTAATTTCATTTAAGATGCTAGAGTCATAAAAATTGCTTAGATATTCAAATGGATGGAAGAAATTATATTTATATGATTTTAAACATATTCTGTATTAATTGTTAAGATAAGATGACAATTAAATTTGAATTCTTAAACATATTGAGGATAATCAAATATGAGATTTATAACCTCATTAGATGGGACATGGGCATTGGGTGCCCTAGTCTAGACATTTTTAGCTCTATCAAAGTTCGATAAATGACTCAAATTTAAAATTAAATTTCAAAAAAATGGTCATTAAATGGGTAAATCATAAGCATAATTAGGCACACACACTTAAGAGGTTGTCAAACCTAGTGTGAAATTGTCAAGGGTGACAATTTATGACACTACAGATCCAAGGAATGGAAACATATAAATTTTCATATTATACTATTAATACAAAGGGAGCAATTCCCAAGACTATAGTTTACTCATCAAAAATAAATTAAAAAAATTATATAATAAAAAAATTACAATTTAATAATTGTTTAATAAAATAATATAAAATAAAATAAAAATGGGACCACTTTAAACCACTAACTCCAATTAATTTATAGGTTGATGGGATTGGATGTTTTCCTTCAATTTGATTAGATTCAATGATGTAGGAAGACTTTGCAAAGTTTTGATTATTTCTAGAAGTATGTGTGCATCTCCAACATAAATGAAAGACATTATTTTGGGTTACATGTCAATGTTTTTCACAAAGCACGAATGTACAATGAATGTTTTATATATATGAAGGTCAATATTTAAATGTTTAAAAGAAAAATATATATTTTTTAATGGGTTATCTAGATTAATTAATAAATACCAATTATTACATTAAATGATAAAGGTGTGTAAATGAATGTTACAAGTATTTAAATTTTTTAAAATGACAATATATTTATTAACATACCACAATCATTTCAAAATACATTCAACACTAAAATATTGATAAAATAGTGCATTCAAATTTTTATCATCAAATTTAAACTATAAATTACAAATTAATAGTGGGTATTATGTTGACTATTGACCCACGTATTATATATTAAATGGATATTTGATATTACTTTAAATTATTGTGAAAAAAATGGTTATTCTTTACTAATTTACCATTCAAATCATATAATATTCATATAATTTATTTTACATTTATTAAAACATTATACATCAAAATAAATTCTATTACAAAACAATTTTATTATTAAAAGTGTTTAATGCCAAGAAGTATTCCAAGATCACTTGCAAGATCAAAAATACTTTCATAAACAAGAATATTCAAAATGAAGGAAAATATCATATGCATCAACAACATATAAATGACACAAAAGAGCTTTGCATATAAATGCAAGGATAAAGAGGTGAGGAGGTATGAGTGAACTTTTTTTTTCATGAATATATGTCATAATTCTATTAAATTAGGAAATAAAATTACACATATTCATAAAAAAATATGGTTGGATAGAAGATCACACCTCGAGAGTCATGCTGGCCAGGGCTCAGAATAAAAGAACTAGAAAATAAAGTCGCTAAGCAGCAAGAGAAATAACACTAGGAGGGGGAGGAGGATCCTAGTCACCTAGCTTACCCCATTCATCAGAGAGGTACGAGGTGACATCAGGGAAATCCCATCCTTCATCAATATCTTTATCTTTATCTTTCTCTTTAGTGTGAGCCAAAGAAATTGCCAAAGCGAGCCAAGGGAACCACTTTGAAGAATTAGCAATAGGCCACCCAAGAGCAACACTAGTTGACATCCCAATAACCCTAGAAGGCCACCCAAAAGTGGCACCCTAGGGGGGAGGGGAAGTAAATCATCATCAAACAAGTCATGACATACCTCTATGATGGTCAACTTGGTGGATAGGAGCTTAGGATTCAAGATACTGGGTGCAAGGAGTAAATTGGGTCCTCCCTCTATGATAGTTGTGAGCTAGATTAAAATGACCATGAGAAGAAGCCAAAGATAGAGGAAATTTGGAAATAGTACAAGGGTATTTTCCCCAATGCTCCAACAACTCCTAGAGGTGATCCACGTCTAGGGAAACCTTGCAAGATTGTACCTAGATTTGTGAAAAAACATTAGAACAAATGATAGCTTTAGAATAAAGTGAAACATTGTGATCGATATTATTATGAGAAAAGATAGTAGAATTTTTGTCTTCCCATATGTTGAAAAGAATTTCCATCCATCTTGAAAGCATGCCAAATCTAGAAATACTTGTGGAGAATATGAGGACAACTTCCAAGAGCTATATGCCAAGAGAAAGTTATGGCCTTAAAGATAAAAAAAATCATGAATCCATGTCCAAAGTTGTTGAGATCTACGGTAGAACCAAAAGAGGTGTTTGAAATATTCCAATTGACCAAAAAATTATATCGAGGGTCTTGGATCCCTACATGATGGAGCCTAGAGCCCACTGGTAAGCCTTCAAATAAAATACACCAAGAAAAGTGGGTGAGCTTGGGATCCACAACAACCAATATGATTTTAAGGAACTTGTGTTGCCACATTGAAATAGGTGACTACAAATTCCATCTCTAGTTTAAGTTGAGAACCGTAGGGAGATGAGGAAAAAGCTAGTGATATCCAAGATGTGGCTTATAGTTACGAAGAGCTTTATTAGGATACCATAAGATATTATGTTGATTAAAGGAGAGACCATCCTAAAAGCTAGAGCCCACCCAAAAAGGGCAAGGCTTAACAACTTCCTAAGCTCACAAAATTCTTTTGGCAACAAAAGTGCCCTAAATGTAAACAACAACATTCATGAGGATAAGGGTTTGAAACCCAACCCCCCTCTAGGAAAGTCTATTGATTGGGTAGCCTAAGGAAATACAATACCAAAGAAGAAACTTCTAGGATTCATTTCTAGAAAGGGCACGGATAATCTATTTCACATACAAAGCCAACCCTTGACATTGAGTGGATAGTTGTTACAAGGTGTGCGCCCTTGGTCTCCTTATGTTGTGTAGTGCAATGATTGGGTTCACGACATGGCTTAACCACCTCCTGTGGATTCATTAACTCTAGCAGTTGTATTGGGCATTAATAGGTCAATCTTTTGGCGCAACAACAACTATCTATGTAACAATTGGTATCAAAGCCTAGGTCACAGGTTCTAACCCCTCACTTGTGTTGAGGGGATTGTTGCAAGGTTTTCACCCTTGGTCTCCTTATGCTATGTAGTGCAACTCTTAGGTTTGTGACATGGATTAATGACCTCCCATGGATTCATTAACTTTGATGATTATAACAGGAATTAACAAGTCAATCTTTTGGTGCAACAACAATTGTTTATGCAACAATAGCAACCCTATCCCTCCAAATTCTTGTGGGAGGCAACAAAATTCCCAAGCAACCCAATGAAATACTTTATGATCTTCAATAGAGTCCCATAAAAAATATTGAAGGATATTCTCTAATTTAAGGTAGGAAGCTTTAGAAAGATCCTAACATGAGGAATAGTAGACATGAGTGGTAGCAATAAGTTTAGAACAAAATTAAAACTTGCTCCCAAAAGAGAGGGGTTTGGTAATCTAATAAGCAAGTTTTTTCTCAACTTTGGAGAGAACCGCATTCCATAAAGCCACTAGAGAGGCTTGAAAAGAAAAAGGAATGCCTAAAAATCTAAAGATTTCCCCATGATGAATCCACTTCCAACTTGAACAATAAATCTATTGAGGTGTAGGGAGAATGCATTACTGATATTGGTTTTTGTTGTATTAAATTTCTTAGCTAGAGGCTTGAAAAAATATCTCCAAACACAAGAGTACCTCCTTGATATTTTTCTCTTTAATGAGAGTAAGAAATGAGTCGTCTACAAAATGACCATTGACCAATTGGTTTGATGAATCAGGCAGGGTAATACCTCAAACAAGCCCACAATAAACCAAATGAGATATAATATATTTGAATACTACAATGGCCAAAATATATAACGAGGGTACAAGAAGAAACCTTTGTCTAATGGAGCAGAAAATCCCAAAGTGTGAGATTGGTGGACATTGATGGTGATGTAGGCAGAAGCATCCATAAAGAGCATGTTAACAACTTGATTGAGTCACGACCCAAACCCTAGAGCTTGCAACATGGCCAAAATGAAAGGCCACTCAATGCAATGATATACTTTGGCAAAATAATTTTTCATAACAATGGCCTTCTACTGAGAACGTTGAGCCCACTCCATACCTTCCTTGATGGTAATGATATTTTCTAGAATGTATATGGATTTAATGAAGCTCATTTTTTTAGGGCGAACAATATGAGGAAGAAGATGATGAATTGTTAGAGCCAAACCTTTGGCAATGATTTTAAAAGAAACATTGAGTAGTATTATCATCCTCTAATTATAAATGTCTTTAGGATTGCTTGCTTTAGGTATGAATTTGATGTTTCCTCTGTTTATTATTTTACCTAAGGATTTCAATTGAAAAGCCTCAAGATAAACTTTGTGAAGGTCACTGCCAACACAGTCCCAAAGAACCTTGTAGAATTCACAAGGAAACCAATCATAGCTAGGGCCTTTATCATCCGCCATGGAGTTAATAGCTTCCTTAAAATCTTCTTATCAGATAAGTTGCTCACAAAAGTTTATTTTCTTAGTAGAGAGCCAACGAGGACTAACATGAATGAATTCTTTGATGGCATTCTCTCTTTTAGGAGAATTAGCTTGAGTTGTGGAGACTTGACTAGGTGGCCCTCTCTAATTTTTTAATGCCTTTGAATTATGAAAGGCTCGAAGAGCTTGGAAAAAATCTTCAAGGCATGGTCACCAACTTTAAGCTAGTGAAGTCTAGCTTTGATCTAAGTGTCTCTAGCCAAGTGATTATCTACAATTTTTTATTTTATTGAAGCTCCACCAACCTAACTTACAAATCCAAGGATAAAGGGTTGGTTGCAAGCACCTTTGTGATACAATGAAGATCTGAGGTGGTGGCCTTGTATGAACACCTCCAGAAAATGGCTAGTTGGTGACCATAGATGTGAAGGAAAGTCAGAAGTGCATTGAATGACTCTATTCCACCAATCAATCCGCTCAAAATAATGATTGGGTCAACATTTAAGCTTCTAAATATTAATAATGTGATCCAACATGGGTTGATGACTCAACAATGAGGTATTAAAAAAATTAGGACTTAGAATGACGTGTTGGGCCCACTTACCACTCAATGTTGAATTTAGTAGGAAGGTGGCCTAATAAGGTCACATTCGTTAAGGGAATGAATAGTAAGGAATAAAAAGTGGCAAAGAAGAAAAAATATTGCACTAATAGCATGGCATAATCAAGTCATTTAAAGACTATCAAAACCAACCCAAAAATTACTCCACGTATGTCAAATAGGTTGGTTGTGGCAGCAACCCAAATTAGAGTCATAAAGATCCAATTTAATGTGTATGTAAAACCTCACCTCTTTTTCCAACTATCCAACAAAAAGGTAATATGTTGTCCTTGTTGTATGTCATCTTAACCATATTCAAATAACCACACAAAACTCAAGTGACAAGGGGTATTGAATCCACAATCCATTGCCACAAAAATAATCTCTCCACAACATCATTGGGAGCATAAGCATTAATGATGTCAAATGAATGGTTATTAGCACTCATTAGGATCCAGACTATTCGATGATCCAAATCAAACCATGATCCACCACATTGGAATGTTGTCATGACACTAGAAAAGTGGTAACGCCTCCATGACCAACATCGTGATTGGTCGTGAATAGACTTCCATTTGGAAAAATAACTTGACATGTAGAAAGCATGAAACTTGAAATATTAACTTCTTGAATGCACAATTTTTTTTTCTTATGAGTATCCCACATAAAATACTTTCTTGAGAGGCCAGTAAGCCCTCAAACATTCCAAGATAGAAAATTCATGGGTGGGATTCTTACATATCATCACAATCTAAATCTTCTAGAGAAGAAAAGTGATTATAAAAAAAATCTAATGGGATAGAGCCCAAATAAATGATGGGTGTGGCATTTCTCCATTTTTCTGAAATAAACTCACCATCCTCAAAGCACTCAGGAGGGTTGCAGGAATGTTGCAAAGTCTTTGGTAATGAGGAAGGATGCATTGGAGATTCTGGTTGTGATGAGAGTGCCATTGTTGGCTGAGGCATTTGAGAATACTTTGGATGAGCATGAGGCTCAACTAAAGTGGCCATAACCTCCTTCCTCTTCTAAGAACGGTTTGATAGCAAGTTGCACCTGAATAGCAAATGAAGAAGCTTGAAATTTATTATGGGTACCATTAGTAGAGGTGGATTTTCCTCTCTAGTGAGTCATCATTGTCCATTTATCTTCAACTTTTGAGGCAGTAGCCTCAAAAGCATGGGGAGGCTTAACCCTAGGTGTCACCAAAGGGAAATCCTTAATCTTGTGCTTAGAGGATTGACGTCTAAAATAAAGTGTTTGGAAAATTTATATATAATAATCATGAAGAGTGACATAGATTTCTAATTTGAATGTCTATAGAATCTTTCAAATCTTTAAACAAATCCACCTTCACACAAACTCATTTTTAGGGTGGGCTTGATAAAAGCAATCTAGTTCAACACAAACAACCTGCCTTATAGAGGAGGAAATAACATGTAAAAAATTCTAATAAGCAAGGGAATACCAAGAAATTCAAGCCAAATAAGCATATAAAGTTTCTTATCATTTGAGATGGAGAAGTATAGGGTCTATAATTGAAAGACTAATAGAGGTGATCAAACATACCATTGGCCATGTTGAAGAATTGGTTGGGCATGATTGACCTTAGGAAAACAAAAAGGAGAAAACCCCTTAGCGAGGTTTTGAACAACATTTAAGTGGACCCCATGTGGGGCCCAAGACTTAGCAACCCATTCCCTTAGCATGCTTTCAATTGGATTTCTCCCCACAAAATAACTAATAAGAGTGTGTTGCTCTAACCATTGACATGCAGTATCAAATTCATGGATGGGTAGAACCACATCCCCTGGAGTTTCAATAGACATACCTTGTGGAATACTTTTGACACAAATTTCCTTGAATTCTTGTTAAGAGGAGCCATGATTCAAAGCCACCAAATTGTCAACACTAGCATGAATTGTTGAGCTAAAACAAGTTGAGTCCATATAAAGAGGCTTAAAATCCTACAATAAATGTGTATGATAGCATAAAAAAATACAAGGGAAGGCCAAGTTACATAGATAAAGGATAAAACCCTAGTAGATCACATACCACCGTCAAAGTTTTTCTTTTAATCTACGAGTGAAACTTTGACTACCCTTCCAAGAGTTAAACACATGTATGACTCTATGGACAAGTGTTAAGACACTTGGTGATTACCCACATGAGGTAAGACACAAGTAGGATGTCTCCCAAGTGAGTTTAAGAGTAGTGTGAATAAGACTCTCCTAAATAGGCTACATACTAACTAGTTTAGTAATAACTCTTTTCACACTAACATTCTATAGTGACGACAAAGGGTGGAGTGTAATGGTGTGAGTGTGTTAACAAAAACTCATATCTTTTACCTTAAATTTGACAACCATTTACAATTAGTTTTTTTAATAATAATTATTAAATAAAATATAGCTAAACACAAATAAATTTTTAAAATTAAATTATAATTTTAGATAGATGCATATGTACTATTTATTATTTATTAAAATTTCTTAGCAAAAAGTTTTAAAAATATATTAGTAGACATTAAGAAAAAATAATCCATTTTTAAAATATTTTTTTATAAATTTGTTGTTCTAATGAGTTTTGTAAATAATATTTTAAAAAAATAATAAATATAAAAAATTATACGTAAATAAATAATTTTTAAAAATTAGAATTGCTAAAATAATGAATGGTGGCTTTTCAAAAGTAAATTTATAAATTACATATAAAAATAAAACAAAGACAATAAAGTATAAACTTTGTGTGTCTATACATGTTGTAAATCAAATTATTTTGAAATAAAAGAAAAATACTTTTAAGTAAATAAAATAGCTTAAAATTGACATCTCTCCACATTTTCTAGATAGATATACTTAAGATATCTTTACTAGTTTTAAAAAAAATACTAGTTATATCACTACATAACATTTTATTAAATAAAATACTTTTTAATTTTTTTAACATATCTTTTTTTTTTATATTAGAGATAGTTCACAAAAAAGATATTACAACAGGTGGAGGTGATGCTCCAAGTAGCTTTACAATGAGTTACATACTATCATGAGACCAAATAATACAAAAAAGATCGAGTTATAATTTTAGCAAATACGTAGGAGACATCACCATTACTTGATTCCAAGCACCTATAACATTGTTGCTACATTCAGCCTAGTTAATATCATAAGCCCCTAAAGGGGGCATAATCTGATTAGGATCAATGTTGGCAACAAATGGGGTATCAATATCCATTGAATGAGCTTGGTAATTTTTTTTGAGTGTCTTCCAACTCATCTTTTTCAATTTTCTCTCTAATTACATTTATTTAATTTTCTCTCTTTCAAATAGTTAGTTGTTAAGCAACTCCAACTCTTCCTTGTTCAACTTGTTTCTCCCTTGAGGGAAGAAGTGGGCAAATGTGATCTTTTTTGTAAATCAACATTACTCCTTTAAGCAGGATCATAAAATGATCCTTGGGGATCTCCATGGCAGTTGATACTTGCAACATAATATTCAAGAAGGTGAGTTTATTGTTAAACTCAATAACTTGGTGCCTTCTCTTGTTTTGAAAGAACTCTTCATTCCTCTTCTTCCAAAGAAACTAGAAAATCTCATTAGTCAAAAGAAGCCAAAATTTATTCAAAGTTGCATCAAACCTCTCAACATAACCATCAAGAATCTCATGCCAAAAAAATTCAGTACCAACATTCCAAGTCACAATCAAACCAAAAATCAAATATCAAGTAGCAATTGCAAACTGACAATCAAAAACCAGGTGTTCAAAGGTTTTGGGGACAAAACAAACAAGTTCTAGTAGGCAACCCATATTTGTGGAGGATTTGGCCAACAAGTTTTTTCAAAATCATCAGTCAATGAAAACAAGTTTTTTTTGGGTAAGGATTTTAGACCACTTAGCAATGGGCTAGGATAATTGCCAGGATGAGTTAAACCATTCAAACACCTCTCCCGATCCAACAAGCATTAGGTAGATATTCTTCACCAATACTGTCATTAAGTTAGAACCATCTATTCATAAATTAATATTATTGATATTGTAACATAGCAAGAGCTGCAAGGCAATGAAGTTCCTGCCAAAGATTGGTAGAACAATTTTGGCCTAGGGTAAATGTTAAAAATTGACAAAATGGAAAAAATGGGTTTTTCACTACTTAATGGACAACTGGTAGTGATGTGTGAAAAATAGAAGCCAGAATGAAATCTTAAACAAAACATAGTTGATTTCAAAAGACACACAATATTTGAGTAAATATCATACATATGTAGTTGTATTATGAGATGCCATTTGACATGTTTCATGTAAAACAATATTCAATCAAGGAGAAAAAGTTTTAGTTTCAATAAGAAATTTGAAAGTGAGAAGTAGCCAAGCTGGGCTAGTGGGGACCTCTCCTGATGATTGGAAGGGAACACGGTTGGTGAAATTAGGCTTGCATCAATTTGCATATGCATAGTTGCAATCGTCAAATTTCTATTAGATTGATAGGATTCAACAAGTGCCTGGGTTTCATATGCTCTAGTTCACTTATGGAAATTTTATTACCTTCACCACATCATCTATTTCTAGTTTATGTTTGTATATAAGTATTGATTAGAAATAGTAAGCAATTCTACTCTTATATGATAGTAACTTTGCATTGTTCATCCTTATTCTATTTCAGTGGTAGCAAGTGTTACTATGCTATTTTTGTCCAATGAATGTTGCAGAGTACATTTTGAATTAAAATACACCTTATTCATATCTTCCTATCGATTCTTGAAAGCAACTGAATTGGTAGGGTCATGCTTGAGTATAATCATTTTGTTTCTACTTGGTGCAAAGAATCCCATGTTCCAAGGCATTTGATTTAATTGTAGTAAACTTTCCTAATTGATTTCACAACAAAATTGTTACAAGAGTTTGAATTTGGGTAGGGTGCTTCTGCATTGGTAGACTTGTCACATTTTTCTTCTCTAACATGTTAAATAATATGTAAAATGTTATGAATAAATTTTATTCACACTGGTTTATGTACTCAACTTTATGTTTTGCTTGCATATTTTTAGTTGCAAAAGTATTATTATCTCAAAATAGTTGTTTTGTGTGGAATAGTAAAAGTAACAAAATTGTTATTTATCAAGTTTTAGATTCAAAATGGTGTCAAGGGGTGGTGATAATCCTCCTAGGGGCACGTCTATATGTTATGTGGGCAATTTGAGTGGTTGTAGGCGATGTTGGCATTGGGATGCATTCACGATAGTTTATATATTATGCTCCATATTGCAAGCCTCCACAATAAAGATGTAAATGAATTCATGCAATTGTGTTCTTGTCTAATGAAGTGAATTATACAATGTTTCTCTATGTCCTAATTGAATACACTTTAAACAACTCTTATATAATAATAAAGCTTGAAAGACTTAAACACCAAAAGCTTTTCTACAATGTACTACTTAGCCCCTCACATAAACAACTATTTTTTTTGATAAACTTATATAAAGATCTAATACATTGTATGTGTTAACTAAAATGCATAAATCCTTACCATTGCACATAAAACTATAACTACAGTGCATCAACTATTTACCATAAGGCATAAAACCATTGCTACAATTCTTTTCCCAAATATAGTAGAAGAACCTTAGCACTATAGAATAAGACATAGTTGCACATTATGATCAACATATTACAATAGCCAAATTATAGAATGGTAGGTTCCTCAAAAATATTTGTTACAACAAGGCAATCTTCACCTGTTGTGGGTTCTCTGCTCCAGACAAGCCAACTCTCAAGGTTCTATTTTGAGATAGCCAAGTTTCCAAATTATATGCATGTAAACAAAATTGAAGCAATTCATTCCATGATCAATCTCTAGATGATACAAACATATCGAGGAGCAACAAATGATTTCATTAAGAATCCTACATTGACCATAATGCAATATTTGCTCAATAAGCATTAATCTTATCCAGTATTGTCCTAAATAGAAACTAACAATAAAGCCATATATCACAAGCTCTAATCAACATCATTAAGAGTATAATACAAATTATAAGAGGGAAAATTGTGCTCATGAACAAATGTTCTAAATATAGTATAGCAGCAAAGTAGAAACATAAAAAGAATAATTTGTCCTTGGAACTCTATTCTATAAGCATTCAAAGTGGAACACAAGTATGGTACCATATATAATTTTAAAATTATTTCCTTCCACACATGGTTCCTAGCTCTTCTATGAACAAAAGTACAATTAAAAAATAGGTATTAGAAAAATAGTTGATTTGATAACATTTTCTAATAAAGGATAATTAGCATTCATAATTATGCCATGCATCCTTCAGAAATATCTTTATTATGCTTTTAGATTCAAACAATGAAAAATGGCCATATACAATCATATAGAGGATTGTTGAAGCATTAATTCTTTAACTTTTTCCGCCACTTTGTTGTGGCACTTTATAGTCATCACACTTACCTAAAAAAAAAAATCTCTTAATGAGTTATTAGTCTCAAGTGACCTTAGTACTTTGAGGCTCCATATGAAGTGTAAAATTCATTTAAATTGGTTAAAAAAAAAACCACTTACTTGAGCATTAGTTATTGAAAATGCATCAGGGCACACTTGAACACAATGAACAGTAGGAAAAATTCTATTTTATTTGAACCATAAATCAATTCTAGATCCAAATATAGTGATACTACTGTTCAGAGATTAAATTCAAAGTTTTCAAAATAGACTCTCAAACTAAAAGAGTTTAAGCTAGAGTACAATAGTAATAAGAATTTAATTGTTACCTTGTCAATTAGATGCACTCTTGCATAAGGCATTGATTGCTCAAAACACTTAAAATGAAGACATCCAAGCCTATCTCTGTCATGAACCCTAATATAATTTGATGTACACATTAGAAAAAAAGGATAAAAAACTAAACACCCACAATCTCATATGAAAAACCAAGGTATACATATGGAGCTAGAAGTGGACTTTTTCTTTGTAGTTTCAACAAAAATAAACATAAAAACATAGTGCAAAGCATTAAAAAGATGAGATAGACCTCAACTAGTAAGGCCATGAGTAGGTTGAGACCTGTTGAAGATCACAAAGAAGTTGTGCCTGTTCCTATTACAAGTGGCTTTCTAAGAAACAATGGTTTGATACAAAAGAAAATAGGTAAGAAAATACTCAACCCATTAAATTGTATGAATGAAATTTGAGAATATATAAAAGAAGAGGAAGAGGAAGTACAGGCCCACAATCAATCCAAAGCACTCAATAAAGCACAAAATACAAACTGCAGGGGTGATCCTCTACTTAAATGCTGGCCTAATACATTATCTTTTGATGGATGTCCATAGCTTGTTCTAGAGCTCTTAACTTGGCACAAGGCACGTGAACTGTTTGAAAAAAAGCCCAAAAGAGATTCAATCTCATGGAATGTTAAGTCTGGTCAATACTTGTATTCTAATATAATCAATTAGAACTAGAGCAACATATGTTATGGAAATAAGTCGACAATGTTATTATACCACAACTTAAAATCTAATGAAACTTAATTCAACAACACTATCTTGAGAACTTCTGCACAAAGCATAGCAATACAAAATGAGTAAAACCTCAACCAAACAAACCTATTTAGTTGAACCTCAACATAAAAACATCCTCTTAGATAACTTTAGATGTGACAAATTCCTAGACTAATAACATATAATATGCACAAGAGGCTCAACATATGTAAAACATCTTTTTTTTTTCAACAAAATGATTTGTACAACAACACTTCTTTCCAACAAAGTGATATAAAGTGGTTTGAGAAACATATGGAAGAGGAAACATCACTCAAACCCAAGTGTCAGCATATGCTAAAGGGGATTCAATATGAATAATTTGTAACAATGGAAGCAAAACACAAAGGAAGCATCATTCTTTCCTTTCATAACTACTACTACAAAATTTGTATTACAGTGCATAAATGTTAAGCCAAATGCTTGACCTTTGTAAGAGGGTGGATGTTTTTTTCATTGCATTCTATTTTATATCAATGCAATTGGAGCCACTTACCTTGTTCATATTAGTTGTGATTTAATTAATTATTTTTAGATTGTTCCTCCATTTCAACTTTTAAATCCTCTGTATATTCCACTTGCTCATATCTTTTTTTTTGTCTTCTACCAGTGTTAGTACATGTCTATTGAGATATTGTTCTAGATTATTTTGGATATATTGAGGTCAATGTCCTTTCAGATGCCTTTGATAATAAAATCAACAATGTAATCCCTCATTTTAATGCATCTTCTGTCACTTATTTTGTAGAACTGCACAATAAAGTAATCCATGTTTTCAAATTTCCTGTAAAATGAATCTGGTGTGATAAATTATTGATAAAGCAAAACCTTTGTTGCATGCACTTCCTTTTCCTACCCAATTTATTAACCTTGAATAATATTGGATGCCTAGAAGGTCATGCTAAAAATTGTTGAATATGGAATCAAGTGAAATGCAATGGAGATGCAAAGTTGCAAAGAAAAATAGGTCATTCCCAAAATGGGTAACGATGATTTTGGTTTGCCCTCATAATACTTTGCTTCTCCTACGGTTTTTCACCTAAAAGGAGAAAGGGGATTGGATGGGGTCCAAAATGCAAGGCTTTACACTCAAATTAAATGTAAATGAGATTTTTTATGCCTAATTAAGATGTTTTAATGCTCTAATATGAAGTTGAAATGTCCTAATGATGCAAAACTTAGAAAATGCAAAGTGTTGGAAAACACAATGTGATATGTAGAAATGCCTAAAAATGCAACTAAATGATGAAATAGTAGAACAAAATGAAAGAGGTGCACCTGGAATCTGAAGCTTGATGTTGGGAGATTCTAGGATCCTAAAAAATTGGCTAAAAATGCTGACTGGGACAATTCCACCAGGTGGGGAGACTTAGTCCTAGTTTCGAGAAATTTGTCGAAATGGGAATCTGCTAAAAGGGTATCTAGAAATGTCAAAATCAGTTTTCATGCCCACAAGTGGGACTAATCCACCACTAGTGGCAACTTAGTCCTCTTGCTAATCTTAGGAAATTCGGGACAAAATATTGTAGCCTTACGTTTGCACTTTCTTTTCTGACAGGTGTCCACACTTGATTCTATAAAAAAATGGGGTAGAAAGCCCCTCCAAGCTTGAACTAGGGTTTTTTTGACTTCATTGACTTTGTAGACTTGTTGACCACCTTTCAACACCTAATTGTTTGATAAATTTGCATACAAAAGTCTGCAAACACACATGCAAAAGGGGAAAAATGGTTGAGGGTTAGAGAATAGGGGTTTGCCTTGGTCAAACCCCACTTTGGTAATCAAACCCTAAACAATGAAATGAAATGAAAAGAGTATGATAAATAGATAACATGCAAATGTCATAAACTTACCACACCTTTGATGCTCAAAATATGAAGATATGTAATGAAGTGCTCCAATAGATTGACTCGATAATGTTTGATTTGCTTGAATGCTTATGAATAACGTGATGAATGCTTGAGTGCTTGTGAATTAGGAGAGTGTATGAGGAGATTGTAAAATGAGGGGAAAATCCCTTATTTATACCTAATTTTTTTAAAATTTCCCGAAAGTAACACATCACAGGCCGACCTCAAGGGTTAGAGGACAAATTCCTACTAGAAATTTAAAATTATATTTGAGTTTTGTGCCAAAAAAGACTAAGTCGCCCCTATTGGCAACTTAGTCCCACTTAAGCAAATTAAGTGGGTGTTCGGAATTTTGGGGTATTAAAAGTTGTCCAATGGGAATATTCTAAAAAATGTACTTGAAAACAATCGGGAAGTACATTAAGGGGTCAAATAAAGCATAATAAAGGTGTAAATAATGAAATTAATCCTAGAAAAGTGTGAAATTTTGTTACAAGACTTTACAACACTTCAAAATAGGAATTAATAAGTGATGAAAGGGTGATTTTTAGGTGAATTATAATGAATAGAGTCTAGAAAAGTGTAGAAATATTTTACAACACCTTCACAAGACACCATAATTTGAATGTTTAGGACCTAATGTGAATGTTTTGATCTTATTACAACATTAAACCTAGGCAAAATCAAGCCAAAGTCCATTAGAAAGACTCAACTGAGCGTGAAAGTGTCAACTATACATTTTTTTGGCAACACATTAGTTAGGGATATATATAATTTTCAGTCAAAATAACAATTTTTAACTAAACAAATCAAAAGCACAAGATGAGAAATGAATTGAAGAAGATGACTTATTTCTGGATAGAGGATTTAATTAGGTCAATTTACAAAAAAAGCAAATTATAGTGCCTTGACAAAATCATTCATGGAACACAAAATAAGTTTCTTATTGCACTTACACTAATGACAATGTTGAGTAATTATATTTTAAAACTGTAAACTATCAAGGGATAAGATTTGGCGTGCTAAAAGTATATATTTTTTAAATCCCAAAGAACTGCAAAGAATGTTTAACATATTGAAGGACATTGGGAAAGGCTTGCCAGAATGAACAGAGCCTTAAAATGCAACCTATGAAATGAAAAGAATATGAAGATTATACGCTACAGGGAAAAATAACTAGAAAAGTCACTAACCAGATAGGCATCGCTAGAATACAAAACCTTTGCTCCTATAGATGCAAAATTAATATCGTACATCATATTAACCACTACTCCAGCCAATCCAAGATATGTGGGAACAAATGGCAGACCCATGAATAGAGTTGTAAGACACACACACATAGTAAGTCATACTTCACCTCCACATAATATGTTGAACCCAAATTTAGCATCCATGAATATTATAATTAAAAAAATGAATATTAAACAAGAACTAATGATCAATTTACATACCCAAATAATCTACAGTGAGGCGACCATTAGAGAATCTGCTAGTGGGCATGTGGGTATCAAAATCTCTGCCATAGGGAGGTATATCAACTCTAGCGAACATACTTGTATGCTCCACCTACATAGAGAAAATAAGCATAAATCCAAACAATTGAAACCATGGAAAGCGACTTACCTCAAGATTTTGCACAAATTTTCTCATGCACTCAACAATGTCGTTGAGAAAAATGTGTAGAGTTTGCAAGAAGAATATAACACAACCTTGAGTAGAATTCTTATCTAGCCCTAAAGTTGCATGCATATTTGCAAGATGTGGTAGTAGAGACAAGGCACATGAATTGCTTCCAACAATGCCACCGACCCCCCAAAACCCTCTCAGTGAAGACATGTTCACAACCCTTCCTGACATGATTTCCAACGAATGTAGAGATTGTCAGCCCTTTCTGACAATCTATAGGAGCCTCTTCTATACTTGTGCGCTCTCTTGTCTAAGAAGCCTGCAGAGCCTCTGACAATCTATAGAGCGCCAATCAGAAAGTGCAAATTTTTTTTATTGAATACTTGGAATAAATAATGTGCATCTTAATTGACTTAGATAGGAAACAAGGAATACATCCTAACAGAAAGCTGAATTCTAATTAACTATTGCAACATTGTTTAATTGATGTTTAATGTTTCAAGCCTCCGCTATAATTCTCTAATAAGAATTAAAAATTAAATTAACATAAATATAATATCAGCATACATGAATTCAATATAAACATCTATTCTAGAAACATAAATATAATATCATCATACAATGAATTGAATTTAACCTTTAATTTCCTATGACGTAACCCTTGAACCTCCTAGAGATACAAGTGCTAGTAACAAATTTAATATAGAAACCTAATCTACAAACATATATAGTTAATTATAAAAGTCCCCCTCCACCCACCATGTTTGACTTCCGACATAATTTCCAAGAACACACCTTGCGACTCGTCTCGTGAGGGAAGGAGAGGACAAATTTGGGATCACTTCCCTTTCCACCCAAGTTCATTTAATTTGGAAAGAAGATAAAATACCTGGCATGAATTATAGTATGAACCCCATGAGGATAAAAGCGAAAGAATCCCATTGGAATCGTGGACTCATATAATTAAAAAATAATAAAAATTGATATCCGTGCTCATTGAAATCATCACCCTTAGCCAGGAACTTTCGTGAATCTAGGATTGTGCGGGTTCCACACTTTGGTTTCTCAGATTTCTTTATTCTTCCAAAAACTATATTAAAAAATTAATGCTTTAAGTATCACAAGCATGCAAACATTATCTTTAATATTTAAAATTTGGATTCAAGTAAGATAATACTTATTATATAATAATAAGTGGGTGGCGCTCCATATTCTTTCGTCGAGGTTGGGTTTAGTATATTATTGTATTAATTTATGTTTGCATTATTATATTTTATGATCTTATTACATATCATTTGCTAAATAAATATTTAGGTTGATGGCGAGTAACCTTAAAAATATAATTGATAAATTATAATATTGATTTTAGAGGTGAGTGATACGATATATAAATAAATATTTAATTGATAATAATATTGTAATAGTGAAATGTGTATATTTATATATATATTTTTAGTTTTGTATTTATTTGTGTATTGATAAATGATGTAATCTTATGTGAAGTTGGACTCATTTATTAATTTTTATCTAATTTTTATATATGTATAGTGGCACACGTTTAGTCTTTGGCTTAGACACATACTGTAATACATTCATTTTATTCGAGTACATTTACCACACATATCCATAAACTTATTATCTATGCATTCATGAAAAGGTAATGCAACTGTGAAAAGAAAACATGTATGAAAGGAAAAATAATGCATGTACGAAAGGAACATGCATGAATGAGAAATAAATGTATGCATGTGGAGAGAATACATAAGTAAAGAAAGGCATAAATCATGTGTTGATGATCCAAATTAGTTTTCTATAAAAACACTCTAGAAAATAACTCTTCATAAGGCACTAAAGTAGAGGATTCATAGATGGCAAGTTAAGTCCCCATAATTTCCAAGAAAATATCTTCATTGATCATCATTAGATTTTATGGTTCCTACTAAGACATCTTCTAGAAGAGTCAATGCCCAACCACGACATCAACCAAAGCTACATTTTGAATAGTTGCATACCTATTGGGACATCTAACCTTATTACTCCCCAAATATCCATTTCTCTTGTGAGGAGGTGATTGCATAATGCCTACTTGCTTTAAAGAGATGCATACCTATTTGGACATCCAACCCTATTGAATCTTTTTCTAAGGCTTTGGATTGTAGAAGGATACAAATTATACACTGAAAGATTTTTCAAACACCCCTTAAAATTTTAATAACCTTCAATTTCTTGATTACTTATCGCCTTATTCAAGGGAGCTAAGTTTCCTTAACTACCTCCTCACTAGCTTGATTGCTTAGCTTTCTCTCCTTGACACCATCACCAATAAATACTAAGTTCTTATCTACTTCTTGGGTTTAATGAAACCCTCTGTATTTGTGTTCCCTTCAAATTATTTGTTATCACGTTGTACCTATTTTCTTTTGAAAATGGATCATTACCCATGGCATGGACCCTACTTCTAAAGGGCACACTTTCATAATCCAAGGCTTGAAACCATTCAAAATATTTACCTTTCAAGGTTAAATATTTTTTTGGAAGTGAAGATGTTTGGTCAAGTTCCATAGAAATTTGAGCATAAATTAAGAGGTCTCTTCCATGACAAGGTTGCAAGATATCAACAACCACCCCTAAAGAATTTGAAATCATCTCAAAAACATAAGGAGACTACAATTCTTGGGAAGGAGCATACATGTGTATCCAAACATAGGTTGTAGCAAGGTTTTCCTTTAAAGAATTGAATCCCACATGTCAATACTTCATAAATAGACCTACATTATGAAGAAATAAGGCCCCACCCAAAAACCCATCCTTGTTTGATAAATTCACAAAAATGGTTACAAATAGCCCTTTCCACTAGATTGAAGCTCAAATTCTCCATTAATCCTCCATTTTTTCTCGGACTAGAGACACATTTCTTTTAGAGAAAGTTGGGAGGTCAAGAAATAATAGATTAAAATCCTAGCTTAGAAGGTGGATACATTTTTCATGAATTCCTTTGCATTTAGATTAATAAGTTGAGAATCCTCAAGACATAGAATACAATAGTTTAATCCATTACTTGCCAAAGTTCTCTTCTTTTTGCATACTACTATCATAACATCTTGATTTCCTTCTCCTAGATTAATGTTACAAATCCAACTACTATATTTCTTAACAACTAGGAGGGGGAGTAGCCTCCCCCCAACCAAGAGCCATTAAAGGTGAAATTAGATATTAAAATACCATAAAACTATGAAAGACATGCAAGAAAAGCCAAACAAAAATAAAAATCACCAAACCCTAATAACACTTATTTTTGGACAATTTCTTAAAATCTTTTATTCCATAAAAATATGAACATAGTATTACAATACAACAATATAATTTTAGAAAAATCTAAACTAACCATGTATAGCATCACATGAAAGCATAATCCACAATAAACAAGAGCTAAAACATCAAATTATCCAAATAATTGAACAATGGGGTAAAATTAAAACTAAATAAATTAATTTGAATATTAGAAAAGAACTTAACATCCAATCCATAATTTTAAATTATACTGATAAAGAGTAGACTAACTATATATGATTTAGTGTTTGGAAAAGCCTCAATGTAAAGTGATTTTTTGTAGAGTTGAACAAAGATAAAATTTCTAGTTGTACTTCCTAGATTCTCTTAGCTAGATCATATTGACTTTTTTGTCATAAGATCTAGTTGATCCAAAATTTAATTAATTTTTTTCTTGAGCTCTATGTTAGCTTATAAGGTATTATGCAAACTATTGACAAATATTGCTAGTTTAAAAAAAATTTGGTTAGTAAATATGATTTTATATGCTTTATCTCTATATACAATATTTTGAATTTTCATCAATATATATTGTCGATGAGGATTCATATTTTGTATTTTGACACTACATCACACCTACAAATTTTTTCTAGATGGATGCATAAATTTTTCACATGGATTTCTATTTGTGGATTTTATATGTTAGATTAGGCAATGCTTGAGTTTCATTATTTTTACGATGATATGTAGTTGTACTTATGATTAGCTAGTTCACATCTAGATGTATTTGATTCATGCTAGTGATATATGATTTCCAATAGATGTAGATTGTGATATTATCCTATTGGTGGATATTTATATTATTCTTTGACTATTTTGTATTATATATGTATGGTTGATGTTTTCTTTGAGTATGTAGGTATAGGTTATCCCTAATAGTAATTAACTAGAGATAGTTATTCTTGGATAAATGTGTTGTGTTCCATCTTTTCTATTTTTCTTGTCCAATTCAAGCTTAAAGTGAGCCTTGTGTGACCTTATGAGTCTAAATCTGAAGTAGTTATGGATTATTGAGTTGTGTGTGCAAAAATAATTATGATTATGTGTTTCTTGATTCTCATGATTTATGTTGTTTAATTATTTTCTATTAATCCACATGACTTCAATGATTAAAGTCAATTAAAATAATTTTTATAATTTATCTGTTGGTAACTGATTTAAAGTTATAGTTTTCATTATTTTTTAATGTATTTTAATGTCATATGATTTAATGAAACAAGTGTTGTAATTATAAAGTTATATTGATATGTGTATGCAACCTAAAATGGTCACCTAGACTTTGGGCCCCATTTATTTAATTTGTCAACATCAACTTTCTGAATCAATGATTGTTGCATTTTCAAATCAAATTTCTTAATCAATTCATAACTATTTTAAATGTTTCAATTTTCCCTAAGGTTTGAATGCTTCATTAATTTTATTTAATCAAAAGAAATAAATCCCTTTTAATAAATAAAATAATGTTATTTAATTGAAGTTAATATTACTTAAATAAAATGATGCTATTTAATTAAATCTATTTTTAATTAAATAATTTTATTTTATTTTATTAATATTCATTTCTAAATTACATAATCTCATTTTATTTTATTAAAAGAGATATTATCATCTTAAATAAAATAAAATAAATGAAATATCCTCTCAAGAATATCCTGTGATGAAAAAAAGGAAACAAATCAGTTAAAAGGGAAATAAACTAAAAAAAGAATTCCAATCAAGATTTGTTTCTATTTTTCTATTTATCCCATATTGCTTCTGAATTTGCCTTCAATTCCACTTTTGCCTATAAAATGAGCCCTCTCATTCTCATTTCAAAAGAGAAAGAATCACGAATTTTTACATCAGACTTATGCTACAAATTTAAATTTTATCATTTGATATCACATTAGTTTGATTTTATAAGCATCTTAGTTTTAGAGCATATAGTTTAATATTACATTTTAGCTTAATCTTCATAGTAGATTAATTTGCAAAGTAATTCATTTATGGCATTGCATGTAGATCAATTTTTATTTCAATAAATTAGTTTTATTTATTGCATTTTACCATTTAGATTAGTTTTCATTGTTGCATTGCAAGAACAGGATTCATGGAGATTGGCATTCTTGCTTCTCCTCTTTGAATCTCTCGTTCTGAGATTGTATTTGCAGGGGTAACAGGGTTAATCTGAGGGCCACAATATCAATCCCTGCTCTTCTCGGATAGAGAGCTGTGAATTGATTTGCAAGGACTCATTATTGAGTATCTTTGCATGCACAAAAATGATTTCTGGGTATTTTTCAGTTTTCTGATTTCTTTCACAGATCTGAAGAAAATAGCTGCACAAAAACTGTCGTGCGTCATTTTTTTCAGCTGGCTAAAGATTTTAAAAAATTATTTTTTCATCTTCTACTTGCTGGATCAAAAAATGATTTCTGGGTTTTATATTTTGCTTCAAAAAATTTCCGGGTTTCTATTTTTATCTACTCATTATAAACAGATTTTTCAGAAATCAAATTTGAAGATTTTTATGCATGTTTTTAATTTAGTTTTTAATTTTTAGTTTTTAATTTAGTTTAGTTTTTAATTCTAATTTAGTTTTTAATCTTAATTTAGTTTAGTTTTTAGTTAGTTTGGTTTAGTCTTTTTTTTTGAAAAAAGGGGTAAAAATTTTATTCAATCAGAACCAGAGTACAAAGCAAAGGCCCAAGGCCCACCAAAACAGAACACCACCAGACCATCCAGCAACAACACTACCTATTCATGTCCTCCACTAATAATTTCTCAAGGGTCTCAAGATAATTAGAAGAAAGCTCATCCTTTCCACTGATATCCCAGCCATCCACATTCTCCGAGGCCCACTTTGCAAGACAGTCGGCAACTTTGTTCCACTCTCTAGGGATATGACAAAAGGAGACAGAATCCAAGGAGTTGCAAAGACTCAAAATCTGTCTGCCCACAGAAGCCAATTGCCAACTAACATCATCCAACCTTTGATTGTTCAGCAAATCCACAACAATCTGAGAATCCGACTCACAGATGATCCTCCTCCAGCCTAAAGAGCATCCACGCTCAACAGCAATCTTAATAGCCAGGGCCTCCATCAGATTATTAGACTGCTGCCCTTTATAACTAGAGAAGACAAAAACCACACCACCATCATTACCTCTACCAATACCCCCCACACCAGCATGACCAGGGTTCCCCCGAGAAGAACCATCAGTGTTAATCTTTAGGACCCCCACCGGGGGAGGCCTCCACTTCCCATCACGACAAACTCGTTGCCGACCCTGACGGGGCCTTCTGCCAGCAACACAACCTTGGTTACTATCCCCCAAGCTCAAATTCCGCACAATATCAAGATCCCCAGGATCAAGATTTTTAGACATGTCACACTTAGCCGAAATAGTCTCCTGAAGCCTGCTAATTATCTTCTTCCACAGTTGAAGATTTCCCAAATTGGAACCACAAAAAACTCTACGATTCCTCTCCAACCAAAGGTTCCAAAGAATGAAAATAGGCCCAACAGACCAGGCCACCTGAAGGAAAGGAGTCTTTGTTGGTGGTCTGCCCAAACTTTCCCAGAAGTCAATCAGGGAGGTAGCATGAATACACCCATGATGCCAAGCCTCCCACCATATGTGCCATAACTCCCTAGAGTAAGGGCAAAGAAAAAACAAGTGGGAGGTACACTCCTCACTGTGAGAACAAAGAAGGCAAATAGAGGGTCCCTGAAAGCCACGCTTGCGAAGATTTTCCCAAGTGAGGCACTTTCCCTGAGCAACCAACCATAAGAAAAAATTACATTTGGGCCAGGAGAAGTTGTCCCAAACCTTCTTCCACCAGTGCACCTCAGCAGGACCATATAAGTTCCTGTCCAGCATAGCATAGCCTTGGGCAACAGTAAATTTACCTTTTGGACTAGGATTCCACGCCAGAACATCCCTCCCATTAAGGGAGCTGCAAAGCCGAGCCTCCAAAACTCTAGAAAGAACAACACGATCCTCATCAGATCCACCCATGGGCCACTCCTGTGGGTCCTTCCAGCAAGCCACCATCGCCTGCCCAATACGCTTGACAGTTTTAAAATGCTCCACCTTAATCCAACCGGCCTCAGAAAAAATATGGCAAAGAGGCTGAAGCTGAGGAAAACTAGAAAGAATGGGAGGGTGGCCATCCCAAGAGTCTTGCCAAAATAAAACATCAGAGCCTCTATTACATATCCAAAAGAGGCCCTCCTTAATCAACTGAGCACCCTTCTTAAGGGTATCCCAAATACAAGAACCTTTACCCAACAAAGGAAGACGCGGCACATCGAGGCAATCAGCACCAGGAAGATACTTGTGGGCTAGAATCTTAGCCCAATCCTGGTCAAGATTGTTACACCACCTCCAGTATAGCTTGGCAGCCAAGGCAGTGACAACAAGTGCCATAGACCTGAGACCGAGGCCCCCAGCATGCTTCGGCCTGCAAACAGACTCCCACTTAACCAGGCTCCACTTTGAGGAGAGAAGGTTGCCAGACCACAGAAACTGCCGAGATAAAGCATCAAATTCCCGCACAAAGGTGGATGGGGGAACCTGCACACAACACCTATAAATGGGGAGAGACTGCACCACCGTCTTAAGAAGAATCACTCTCCCAGCAGACGATAGCCATCGGTGAGTCCAATGGCTAACTCTACTTCGAAATTTATCCAAAATACCCTGCCAATAATCTCTCCGCTGTCCTCCCAACGCCAAAGGGATCCCAAGGTACATCAGGGGAAGAGATCCGATCTGAAATCTAAGAATCCTAGCAATCCTGTTCTGAATAAGCTGAGGAGTATTAAAGAAATAAATAGAGGATTTATCATCATTAATACGCTGACCAGAAGCCCTCAGATAGATGTCTAAGGCATGCCTGAAGTTCACCGCCTCTCTAATTCTAGCCAAGCCCATTAGCCCAGTATCATCCACAAACTGAAGATGAGAGTAGGAAGGGAGAAGGTTGTTCCAGCTCCAACCATGGATAAGACCCTGTCTCACCTGAGATTTAATAAATCTACCAAGACCCTCAGCCATGATAATGAATAAGTAAGGGGATAAAGGATCCCCTTGCCGGAGTCCCCGAGAAGCACTAAACAAATCTGAAGGTTCCCCATTAATGAGAACAGAGAATGAGGTAGAGGTCACACAACTAAGAACCCAGTTCACCCATTCCTCAGCAAAGCCAAAAGCCAAGAGAGTTTTCTGTAAGAATTCCCAGCTCACCCGATCATAAGCTTTAGACATGTCAAGTTTAATAAACATAGCCTTCTCCTTAGAGTTAGCCATAGAATGAACAGCTTCCATGGCGATCACAACACCATCCAAAATTTGTCTCCCTTCAACAAAACCACCCTGCTCAGCCGAGATCAATGAACCAAGGAGTGGTTTGAGTCTCTCAGCAATCAATTTGGTGATGATCTTGTAAACAACGTTACATAACGCAATAGGCCTGAATTGAGCTAACTGGTTAGCTCCTTCCAGCTTAGGTATGAGGGCCAAGAAGGTAGAATTCAAAGACTTGAGCATCTGTTTGTTCCTAAGAGATTCCAGAACCACCTCAAGGAGATCAAACTTTATAATTTCCCAGAACTCTTGAAAAAACTCAATTGGAAACCCATCTGGACCAGGCGCCTTCCCTTTTTTCATATTAAATACCACTTTCTCCAACTCAGGTAACAAGATAGGACATAAGAGAGTCCCATTCATCTCAGAAGAGACCAGGCGGGGAATACAATCCAGGATGGCCTGCTCCTCAGCCCGAGCAGCAAGATTCTCCCTAGAAAAGAGGTTTGAAAAATAATTGACTGCCTCCCTGGAAATATCAGCATAGGACGAGAGTTGAGCCCCATCCTGCGCAACAAGAGAGGAAATAGAATTTCCTTGTCTTCGAGCCTTAACTGAATTATGAAAGAAAGTAGTGTTCCTGTCCCCCTCCTGTAGCCAATCAATACGGGATTTTTGCTTCCAGAAGATCTCTTCCCGAAGTTCCCACTCTTCTAAACCCTTCAGAGCCAAGGACTCAGCCATACCAAGGGCAGAGGTCAACCCCTGGTCCCGAATCTGACGAGTGATAGTATCCAACCTGGACTGGGCAGCCATCTTCTGAGCTTGAAGGTTCCCAAAACATTGTTTATTCCATCTCTTAAGTCTAAACTTCACATGCTGAAGCCGCTTGCTAAAAGTGAACATGGCCGTCCCATGAGCAGGCAACCCCTCATGCCACCAATCCAGCATAAGCTCCTGGAGAGATGGATCTCTTAACCACATCAATTGAAATTTGAAGGAGGGATTTTTGGTGACACCATAAGCGGTGACAGAAAGCTTTATGGGCCAATGATCAGAGCCCCTCCAATCAAGAATTTCAGAGCTGGTCGTCAACCTACTATTCAACCAGTAACAGGAGACAAGAAATCTATCAAGCCTTTCAGAGATAGCCTCCACACCACATCTCCTATTATTCCAAGTAAAGACACCATTGGAAGGCTTCACATCAATGAGATTCAAGAAGCCAATCATATCCCTGAGAAGATTAGCAGAAGGGTCCAGCCTGGCTAACCCACCACGTTTTTCATCTAAGCAAGTAACAGCATTAAAATCACCAGCCATAATCCATGGGAGAAACGGGTCCAAGGCTCGGATGAAACGAATGTGGGCCCAGAGATTTAACTTACCTGAAAGATCTGTAGGAGCATAAATATTGGATAAGAGAAACCTTTCTCCAGTAACAAAACTAGAAGCAATCAGAGAAATGGAAGACCGACTAGACATCCAACATAAGGGGGAAACTTTCCTTGGGTTCCAGAAGCAAGCCACACCCCCTGCACTGTTCAAAGCACCTACCCCCTGCCAATTGCCTTGGGGCCAGATACGCGAAGCACAATTAGCAAGTCCATCAACAGTAAGCTTAGTTTCCTGGATAAAGACTACATCCGGAGCCTGAGATTCAATTAATCTACGAACAGCCTTTTGTCTAGGGATGCTGTTCAACCCCCTTACATTCCAAGATAAAACAATCATTTATGGGGGTGGGAGAAATGGGAATCAATGGGCTTCACAGACCCAGACTCAACCAAAGTATCACCCATAAGCTTAACCTTCTCTTGATCAGTCTTCCTTCCACTCTTTACCGGTTTATCAAGAGGCCCCTTTTTAAAGGATTTCTGCTGTAAGCCTAATGTAGGAGGAGCTTTGTTACCCTTCACAGGATCTGAGGCCCCCTTAGGAGCAGGGGGGTTAGGAACCACCGCAACAGAGTCCTTCGGAGTCTGTGACCCCTGCAGAATCCCGAAATCCTGAGCTTGAGCCGAAGAGTCCATATCCTTCTGATCCTTTTGATGAACCCTTGGAGATAGAATTTGATCCTCTTTCCTTGCGTCATCATCCTGAGCATCTTGCAGACCCTTAGCCCCAGAAGAGAGCTCAACTGGAATACCCTCCTCCTAGGTCAAATCATCAAGAACCTCAAACCTGTTAAAGTTACCCTCATTTTGCCTATCCATCCAAGATCTCTTCCTGCCCTTGCCTTTGTTATGGGACTTGACCGGAATAAAACCCTCATTATCCGCAGGTTCATTAGACATTGGAGCCTTTCCCTTGTCCCCCTTGGGAGGCCCAGAAGTAGCAAAGGGAGAGGGTTTAAATCTAGGGCATTTGCGGTGTAAATGTCCATATTCATGGCAAATTCTGCATCTAAAGGGTAGGGTTTCATAATCCAGCTGTTGGATCCAAGAAGAAGATCCCAAGCGAATTTCCATAGAGTCTGGTAATGGATTATTTAAATCAACTTCGACACAAATGCGAGCAAAAGAAATTACCTTACGATCTTGAGTTTGGGAAGCCGATCCCACAGGTTTTCCAAGAAGCAACGAGATTGAGTGAAGAATATCTTCCCTCCAGAATTCCAATGGAAGCCTCGGCAAACGAACCCACACGGGAACCCGCGAAGGGATCTCCTCAGCAGAGTTGAATCCCATGTGCCAAGGTTTGATGAAAAGCCCTACCTGGTTAAAGAAATAAGGACCTCCTTCGAATGCCCTATTCCTGTCGGACATGCTTGAAAAGACCACCAAAAAATAGTTATTAGCTGCCAGAATAATCTCCATATCACCTTCAGGGTTCCAAACCCTACGTGCCCAAGAATCCAAAACAGGTAGAGATAAACGAAGGCCCAAAAATTTGCAGATAAGAGCATGATTGCACCAGTATTCGACATCCTCTGAAACTTGCGCAGGTTGAATAACTAAAACTGGCCGATCTTCAGATCTCTGCAAACATCCGTTTACTTTTCTTAATCGAAACGTCCCTTTTGAAGAGGAAACACCATCCCCAGATTGGGGTTTACCAGTCAGTTCCTTATCACTGACATGCAACAAAGAAGACGGTTCACCCATCTCCATATCTCCGAAGGAAAGCTGAGAAGAGTCTATCCCCCGATTCTCCATGCAACGCCAAACAAAGACTCAGTAGAACAGAGAAAGAGGCGGGGCAGGAGCCCCTCAAACACAGAACTCCGCAGGCCTCCCACCAAGAACTCGCCCAAGGCAGAATACAGGCTGAAAACGCCCACCCACGGATTAGAAAAAGGCCAAGACCCCTGTCTGACCAGCGCACGCCCTTGCCAACAGAAAAACGCCCCCCCGAGTGCAGCAAAAAGCTCACCACAGAGCACAGACCAGCCGCTGGTCGGGCTAGGGCACGCAGGCCCTAGCGCGAACCAGACCTCCGCGCGACAGCATTTTTTCTTCTGTCTTTCATCAATCGATGGCATACACTTCAGTTTGGTTTAGTCTTTAATTTAGATTTTTAAATTAGATTTTTTTTAGTTTCTAAAATTCAAATTAGATTTTTTTAAACTTTGTTAATTTAAAGTAGATTCTTTAACTTTGTTAATTTAAATTAGATTTTTTTACTCTAGATTTTTTAACTTTATTAATTTAGATTAGAATTATTAATTTAGATTAGATTTTTTTTTAATTTAGATTAGATTTTTTTAATTTTATTAATTTAGATTAGTTTTGTTTTAAATTTTTAGTTTAGTATTAGATTAATTTAGTTTAATTTTAGTTTTGTTAACTAATTCTTCTTAGATTTAATTTTGACTAGATTAAATTAGATTTTTAATTCCAACATTTGTTCTTCTGGTTCTTCTAAATTTTTTTTCACAGCATAACAGTTTCTGCAGGATGCCAGTCAGAGAACTTGAAACACACTAACGCTTTGATTGCAGGACGCGTGACAAAGACTTGAAAACAAACACTTACGCTTGTCAAAGATCTTATTTAAAAAAACATTGTGTTTGTTTTCCTGCTTTTCAATTCACATAGTCTAATTAGGGCTTCGTTAAAATTCTTAGGAGTTTTGATAGTGAGTAGGGAATTTGGCTCTTTGTTACATGGAGGTGATGACCATGGACAAATCCAGGCTCCTGATGATCTTACTAATATGACAAACTCTTAGGGAGCGGAGCAAGGTAGTGAATCTTTAGCACTTTCACTCGTCAGGGGATTATGCTCTTCTCTCATTGAGAGAATCAAAAACCCAAAAGCGTGTGGATTTGGTGAAGTGAAACTAGCTTGGTGATTAAGGTTGTTTAGCATGTTTGGGTAAAGAGATGGGCTAGAGAAGTATGCTCTTCTCCTTTTGGGAGAATCAAAAAATTAGAAACCTGAATCTGAGCCATGTCCAGTGTCACCTTTAGAGGGCCTGCAGGAAGTTGAACCTCCGGGAACGACCTAAGTGAGTACACACCTATCGCCGGTGATTCCACCTCACTATAATAAAGAGCGTCTTGTTGAGTCTAAAGACTCCAAGACCATAGTAACTTCTTTTCCATGACTTGGACGATCATCATGGAAGAGCTCTATTTATTGCACTGAGCAGCACCGCTCCAAGCCCTGCTTGTGGGATGTGTGATTTTCAGGTGTTGGTGTGGCTGCGAGGCCCAAGCTCTGTACCAGAGGCACCAAAGGTTATTGTGAACGGAAGCCAAGTAAAAACCTCTTAGTTAGTTGCCTACCCGATTCACCTCCGAAAGGAGTCGTAATCTTTGTGCAAGGAGGGGGAAGAATCTCTCCGTATGTTGATCATACACAGATTCCCATCATAAGCATACACCTAGACGTTTGGAGGTGGTTGCGACACTGGCCCCTGCTACAAGGGTAACCTTTGAATGTACACTGTTGAGTCCTTGGAAACACCAAAAACACGGGCGCCCTCTAGGGGGTGACACGGCTGTGTGAGGTGCACGTATGCGCATAAGCAATGGGGCAAAGGTTTTGACTTCTCACCATTTTCTTTGGTAGGGATAGCTATGTGTTTGTTTTTGAGTCTTAAACATTGTCCAAACATCTTCAAACAAGTTCCCCCGATACTATCAAGTTGCTTTGTCCTTGATAGATCTGTTATCGACTACTTTTTGTATCACAACTTGTCTGATTGAAACCTATGTGCTTGATCAAAATCTGTTGATATACTTGCTTGATCTTTGAAAACAAACAACAAACTGAAATACTGAGTTCTTCGATTAGGTGACTTGTCCCAGTTTTAGAGACCTATTCTGTATTTAGGGTTTATGTGTCCTTGACCTTTTGAATTAGTGATCCTTGATCTCATAAGCGATTTTGCTTGAGATTGGCAAATTAGGAATTGTTCCTGTCAAATAGATAAATTTTTAGACTCTTTGATAACACACTTGGAGAGTGCTAGTAGTCTCCTTGTCCACCCATTTTCATACAATTCAAACTCAGTACACTTTGTGTAAGTCATCCTCCTGATCCATATGTGCTAGGGTGTTCACCCAAGAATTGAGCACCTCTGTGGCAGTGTTGGTTTGCACCTATTTGCAACAATTCTATTTCACCATCTCTCTTGGACAAGAGAAAACTTTTACTATCCTAGTCTGGTATTGACGTTTCTTAGAATTGTCTATTTACTTGAACTCTCCCTTTCATGTCAGTCACAACAAGATATCAAGTGAGCCAAGGAAAGCGACCTCAAATAGTATTTAACCAACTACCCCCAGTTCAGACTCGTCAAAAGAAGGAAAAGGAACCAATATTTGACCAATCACCTAGGAGTCAGTCTGAAACCGATTTTGACCCAAAGAGCCATTTTAGTGACTTGAGTACCCCCTCAGCACCTTCCCATTCAGGTATGGATATGAGTTATACTGTCACTCGGTGGGAGAGGGAAGCCATGGATCAAAATCTTGATGATATCTATGAACAACACAAAAACAACATGATATTTGGAAATTCTTCTCATGATGATCAACCTGGTTCACCCCTCATTAATACAAGATATTTGGATGCCCATCAACGGGATGAACGGTATAAGAGACAAGCTCAACAAGAAAAATGGTCACAATACGAAGACCAAGACAATGAACCTCGTGATGCTCATGTCAATACAACATATACCAATGACTTATTCAAACAATCTAGACCAAGCTCACCACTTCAACATACCTCAAGGTTCACAAGTGATAGGCTCAAAAGAATTGAACGCGAAAAGAAAGCCTTTCTAGATGAACAAGCTGCAAAGCAAGAAAAGTTTAGACAACTTGAGGAAGAGAGCCAAGCTTTATTGGAAGTATAAAGGAAACTCGCTCAAGAGGAGCAAGATAGGCAGTTAGCCCACCAATTAAACAAACAATACAATACAAGGGGTGCTAACAGTGGACATAATTCTCCTCCCTCCACCCCTTCCAAAACACCAAGAAGTAGAAGGCGGTCAAGGACCCCTTCTAGATCTCCTAGTCCTAGAGGAAGAAGGGCCTCTCAGTATGCTCACTATAGGAGGCAAACTCCTCCCAGAAATTCAAGACCACACTCCCAACATGTACATCCTAGTTCCCAACATGGAGGTGGTAGCTCACATTATGACTTTGATACTCAAGACTTCATGCGAATACAACAAGAGCCTATCTTCCAACAGTATGTGGAGAGGTATTTGGAACAAAACAAAGATAAGTTCTTGGAAAGTCTAATCAACAAGGGTGCCAGAGTCCCTTATAATTTTGATGTGGACAACAAAATACAAAAGCAAAATCCCTCTCAAGAGGAAGAAATCCACCAAATGAAGCAAATGATGGAAAAAATGATGCAACCTAAGAGCTCATTCTCACTAGACTCAATTTGTCCTAATCCATTCGACAAGAGTGTGAGTATGAAAGATTTTCCAAAGAGGGTGGAATTCCCACAATATGATAAATATGATGGTAGTGGTGATCCACACGACCATGTGCGTCAGTTCTATACTATGAGCTTTGAATTCCATCAAGATGACTCCTATTTGATGAGGTTATTCCCTAGGAGTCTTAAAGGACAAGCAATGGAATGGTTTACCAATATCACTCCTCCTGTCAAGACTTTTAGAGAACTTGTTCATAGATTCATTCAACACTTCGCATATAATCTGTCAAGATCTGTTACTATGTTGGACCTATGCAACTTGAAACAAAATCAGGGGGAACCCTTTGCTACCTTCTTGCAAAGGTGGAGGAGACAATGCTCTCGGTATCCTAGGACGATCCATGAGGATGAAAAGATTGACATACTTGTTAGTAATTTGGTGCCTGAAATGAGACATGAGATCAAAAAGATAGTCTTCACTTCCTTTGATACCATGATTGAAACTACATGCCGCATTGAGGATGTTCTAAAAGAACAAGGCATTTTGACCAGACATAACAATAATACCAACAATGGTCAACACAACAATAAGGATAAAGGGAAGAACAACAATTGGAACAAAAAAAAACAAGTTGTCAATGATGGAGTTGTGGATTCTTCCCAATCAAGAGATCAAAGTGTTCTTAATTTGACCAAGGCTGTGCAAGCAATGAAGCTTAATGCACCTCCACAACAAGAAAGTAAACCAAGATATCAAGAGAGGCCCAAGAACCAGAAGCGGCAATTTACCAAATTGGGTGACTCATATGAGGATATTCTCAAAACTCTCATTGCTAACAACTTGGAACATCCTCAGGATCCTGCAAAATTTCACATTCTAGATCCTAAGCCACATTGGTGGGATGACAAGGCATTCTGTAAATTTCATAATGGCCCTGGCCATGCTGTTGAAAACTGTTGGAGATTAAAACATATCGTCCAAGATTTTATAGAAAGTGAAAAGCTTCAAGTTGATGGCCTAAATACCAATGCTGATCATGAGGCTTTTAAGGAACCTTTGCCTAATTACAACAAGGGGGAAACCTCTAAATCACAGAATGGCAAAGCTGCAATCAACTACACCTATACAGCGGCAGAAAATGTGATAAACATGCTTGAAGTTGTGGAGCCAAGTGTTAATATGATAAGGAGTAAGGACCGCATGGTTATGACTCTCCCCCTATTTTTGACAACCAACCTGTTGTGGTGCTGAGAGGTCCTCATTCTAGGTTATCTTCCCAAGCCCTTAATGTTGTTACCAGGAGTCAAGCCCCTATTATTCTCAGAGGGCCTAGTTTAGGTCCATCCAACAAATCCAAGCAAGTGGCATCCAAGAATGTCACTATAAAGTCCGCCACTGCTCTCAAACCAAACTACAATCTTGTAGATCAGTTACAGAAAACTCCAGCACAGATCTCAATCTTAGAGCTTCTAGAGTTGTCCCCTAGACATAAGCAGATCCTTGAGGATGCTTTGCGCACAACAAATGTCCCCAACAACATTGATATAGACCAATTCCAAGGCATGGTGAATCACATTACTAGCCCACATTACCTCTCTTTCTCTGAAGATGATGACAAATCCCTAAGCCATCCACACAATCTTGCCCTTCACATTGAAGTCATGATTCATAAAACCCGTGTCAGGCGCGTGTTGATTGATGGGGGTGCTGGGTTAAATATCTGTACTTTGAATTTGTTAAAAACTTTGGGCTATTCAGAGCAAGTGATCGACACTAGAAAGAAGATCACCATAAAGGCCTATGATGAGTCAACGAAGTTCTAAGGGGTTGGATGTCCTTCCCAGATTGGCCCAATTGAAAAAGATATCTTGTTTCAAATTGTTGATACTGGACCCCTTGCATACAACATTTTACTGGGTAGACCATGGATTCATGATATGCAAAGTGCTGCCGTCTACCTACCACCAAGTGTGTTAAGTTCCCCTACAATGGAACAAAAATTTGCATACCAGGGGATAACACCTTATCAATTAACTCAATCTCCTAATGTTCATGTCCCTCTTAACCGAGTAGCAGAGGATTATGAACAACTTTTAGCGATCGTCAAAACAAATTTAAGTCAGTGACCTTGGCATGGGGGTATCAACTCGACTCTTTTGCAAAGATGCTTATTTCCCCTAGGACATATGGAAAGCCTTCACAAGAGATGAAACCATCATCTTCAGCAATGACACTATTTGACAAGTTTGTTGAATCCTCAGTACCAATACAAGATGAAAAAGAGGAAGTAGCTGTTCGAGATTGGATATACAAAGAGGAGAAATACCAGCACAATGAAAATTTCTCCCCCTCTCCTAAGTCCTATGGGAGAGGATATACTTTTGTCAAGAAGATGGGTTATCCAGGATATGGCCCTCTTAGTCACAGGTTAGATGCTAGAGCCGAACCACTCAATCATGATATTTTTGCATGTAAGTCTAAGAAACCGATTGGCCTAGGCTTTATGAACAACAATAAATGCACTGTCCCCATTTTTGATAGGCGGGATAGTAAAGACGACACAGAATATGTACCAGATTTGACCAATTAACAAGACATAACAAATGATTGGGTACCTTCAACAAATCTCCTTTGGGAAGATTCAAGAGATTTAATAATTGATAGTCCTCCTGTCTCATTTGCAATAGATAGTGACTATATGAATGCAAAATTGACTATGGATAGTGTCTCCATTCCAGCTGCAACGGATGGTGATAATTCAGATAATTTTGTGATTGAGAAAATTGCTAGAGGAGAGGAGCCTCTTCCAAATCTTGAGGCTTCTACATCACGAGGCTCCAACAATAATTCAGAAATAGACTCTCATGAGTTTGAATGGGATTCACTCTCAGATGCAACAGTTGACTTGGATATGGATGTTGTCCATGCTTATAGTTCTCAACCTGATGTAACTGACAAGTCATGTGTTAGATTAGAAGATTGGAACCCACATGTCACATTAGTAGACGATTCTTCGCTTGCTAGGATAAATTCTGATTTAGACACTTTAGAGGGAAACTTGATAGATTCCAATTCTACAGTCACCAGAGATGACACCACCTATATCCTTAATCTTGAACCGGTCATCAACCTACCCCTTGTTCACCCCAACCTTATTGATTGGTCTCAACGGTACCAAGAGCCTCAACTCTTGACATTTCACAATGACTATGAGATCACCTACTATCTAAATGCCATTGAACCTGTAGTCTCTTCCACCAGTGAACCGGCTACCAGTATGACAGAACCTGACATCAAGTACCTTAGTCACAAGATAAAAAGAAAATAAAAAAAGAATAAGAGTTCTGATGGCGAAAACCACTATGTGGCGGTGTCAGAACCAAAAAAAGTAAAAATAAAAGACGTATCCAAAGGTGAAAACCTCCCAGAGGCACCTACGGATGAGGTACTTAATAGTCTCCCAAGCTATTTCCAGGATAGATCATCAGTATTGGTTGAACCTACAGAAGCTGTTAATTTGGGCACAGAGGAAGTTCAAAAAATTGTACACTTGGCTAAATCTTTATCACCTGAAGAAAAGAAGCCTATATTGCGTTCCTCCAAAAGAAGAAAATTAACTTTGCATGGACATACTCAGACAAGCCAGGGTTGGACACTAATCTCATTATGCATCATTTATCCATAGCTCTAGGTGTGAAACTAGTCAAACAAAAGTTGAGAAAAATGCACCCTCATATAGCTCTTTTAGTGAAAGCTGAATTAGAAAAGCTCCTTGGTGCAGGATTCATTAGAGCCATAGAATATGCTGACTAGATTTCCAACATTGTACCTGTTTCTAAACCTGATAAAACCATTCGAATCTGCACAGACTTTAGAGATCTTAATAGAGCATGCCCAAAGGATGATTTTCCACTTCCTAACATAGACATGATAGTGGACATGACAGTGGGATATGAGATCTATTATTTGATGGATGATTTTTCTGGGTATAATCAGATCAAGATAGCTCCTGAGGATCAAGAAAAGACTGCATTCACATGTGCCTGGGGTACTTATTGTTGGAATGTCATGCCCTTTGGATTGAAAAATGCAGGAGCTACTTACCAAAGAGTTATGACAACCATCTTCCATGACATGATGCATAAGAATATGAAAGATTATGTGGATGAAACCCTGGCTAAGTCTAAGAGAAGAGGAACACATTTGGCTGATTTAGAAGTGATTCTAGATCACATGGAACAATTTCAACTAAGATTAAAACCAAAAAAGTGTGCATTTGGTGTTACTTCTGGCAAATTATTGGGATTCATCATTTCAGCTAAAGGAATACAAGTGGACCCTGAAAAGGTTCAAGCCATTATAAACATGCCACCTCCCAAAATGTCAGCCAAATGAGGAGTCTTCAAGGGTGCCTTCAATCCA